>JABXWE010010008.1:0-36315 GCA_014611495.1 Limonius californicus
AGCATTGTTCTTTACTGTAGGTTACAAGCACTACCCATTGTTTTTGTGATCATGGCCACCTAATAATTGCACGTCGTTACGACAACCCAAAACCTGGGACACACATTTTAAGGCAAACGGTTGCCTTTACGCGTATGAACTAAGAGTACCTTATTTTTGTAATTTTTAATCCTCTTTCAGAAAATAACCTAAAATTTTAAAATTTTCTACTAATAACAAAGTTAGAGCTAATATAAGATTTCCGTAGTAGGTTAAGTGCCTCTTACGGTCAAGTCTGGTCAATGAAAATAATTCTGTCACTGTATTGCATAATAGTAAGTAAGTATACCAAATTTGAAAGAAATATCTTGAGATTTGTGGAAATTACAGTAAAAAGAAAAAATAAAAAATTGAACTTTAAGGCCCTATAACTTCTTAAGGAAGGACTTTCTGCCTAAGGTATATTAGGTTTAATCGGTATATTTTTACTTAAAGAATCTATGATTAAACGCTGGCCCATTCTTTCTGAGACACCCTGTATATATTTTATTCCATGAAAATAGAATACAATTTAGAACGGTGTTGCTTTTCTATATCAATCAGAGAAAATTGAAAGAGAAATGCGCTTCAACGAAGTGTGATATTTTTGTTAAAACGACAGTGATATTTGAAAAACATAGTGAGGTCTCACGGAATATTAGTTATGAAAACATATTTCGAATTGTTCAAAAATATTTTTGGTTGTCAATTTTAAAAGATTTTCATATACCATTCACTTGCTTGGAATATCAGAACATATTCTGGATACATCAGCTACTCAATTATTCATTTTTTATTTCGACTATCTTCAGCAGTTCCTAAAAGTTGTACAAAATATTTCAGTATGTAGGAATGTGTGTCAAAATGCAAATTCCTCTGCAAAATTATTTTCCTTTTCGCAAATTATCGGTTGCAACTTCATTTTCGGTTAAAATACTCCACATTCGATCGTGGGCACGCATATATTAAATAGTCGTTAGCTTATGAATTCCTGTTAGGAAATTATTCATGCAGCACGCACAAGTTGAGTAGGGATATCATAAAAAAACGAAATTTTATACACTGCATAATTTTCCGACGGGCGCAACTCTTTCTGTTCAGCAAACATTCGCCCTTGGGTGTTTTATTATACATATGTAACAGCAAATTACATACATGTAGAGAAGGTTGCGGATCTGCGAGCGCGAGAAACGGAATAAAAATCAGTTTGTACCTTGCGTGAACGCAACTATATAAAAATGTAGAAGGCTGCGAGGTCTGGTGGAAAATAACGAACTTGGTTGCGGGAAGTGTTAATAACACGAAGAAATAACGCTGCAGGAGCGTAGTTTTGTTAAGAAACAGCAAGGATTCTGTACAGAACTGTAGTAGTATTTGCAATAACTTCTGTGAAATGCTTCCTGCGGGCTGAAGGGTAAAAGTGAAGTTGTTCTTTAGTATTAACATCTTTTCCCGTTTCTTTCTTTATCTCTTTTCTTGTTTCTACTGTGATGAAGTTACGGAAGTGTGTTCAGATATTGTTAGCATAAAAGCTTTTTAGCAGGTTTGCTGCGACGAATATAAAGTTACTAGAATCTACTGGTAAAATTATATACACGCTACATATAATCTATTCAGGATTGATTTGCCATCCAGCAGGCTGTTTTTTTTCTTAAGTTGCATTTCTTAAATATTATTTGATTGATTTCTAGCAATGTCAAAATGAAATTGCCCCATTGCCAGCTCTAGGGTCCCCTACTTTTCTAAAATAATCTAGTAAGTTTAGAAATAATAAAACACATAAATTATCTACTGAAAGTTATTAACAAAGTGACTAAACTGCAAATTGTGAAAGCTTTCAACCACTATAAAAGAGATAGGCCAGACTTCACACAATTTACCATTACAAATCGATTAATTGATATATTTGGGGTAAGCATGTATAATTTCTTAAATATGCAATTGCAAATTACTTATAATTTTAGGTGTCTGAGCGTTCTATAAGGGACATGTTGTCACAAGGACAGGAAGTTTTGAAATCATCCATTTGTAGTAAACGTGCTAAGATGGACGTTTTCTTAAATTACACATTTAGAAAAGGTTTGCAACGACAAATTTGGCACTGCCATCTGACGAATGACCATTTTACTCTCGACAAACTCTTGGCTGACTCTCGCGAAAATTTGGAATACAAGGGGGGCAGGACTACGTTATTCAAAATTATTAAAACAATGGGTTACAAACACAAAATGGTGAATGGACCCAAAATTTCATGTGAACAAAAACACGTCGTTGCATCCAAAATTAAATTTTTGAGACAATTTCTCCAATATCAAAATTCTAGTGAAAATGTGACATTCATGTACCTAGACGAAACGTGGATCTACCAAAATGGATTCGCGAGTCGTCAATGGGTACACGAAACCGATCTTAAAAGTAACCCAGCCAAAATGAAAGGTGAGGGGAAGAGGTTCACGATTTTGAATGCGGGATGTAATTTAGGGTTTTTGGAAGAGTGCGACATGTTACTAGACTCAAACAACAACGACAGGGACTATCATAAAACTATGAATGGGGAAATTTTTCAAAATTGGTTGGTTGATCAGCTGATTCCTGCTTTGGACAAGTTGCAAGGAAAATTTGTCGTGGTTATGGACAACGCACCGTATCATTCAGTAAAGTTTGACAAGCCGCCCACATTTTCTTGCAAAAAAGGTGTATTGCAGGAATGGTTGATTAACCACCACAATGTCGAAATTCAGGGCAAAATTACTAAGAAAAAACTTTGGGAGTTAATTAAACCTTTTACAGCAGACGGAAATAAAAGATACGTAACTTACGAAATTTTGAAAAAGCGTAAATATGAGGTTCTGCGATTGCCTCCATACCATTGTCAATACAACCCAATTGAAATGACGTGGGGGTTTTGTAAGACCTATTACAATAAGCACATAAATTTGCAGCCAAAATCGGAAGACAAGGTAGCAAATTTATGGCGTGAGGCTCTTTCAGAATGTACCCCCGACATGTGGCAAAATTTCTGTGAGCATTGTGAAAAACTTATTTCGGAAGACTGGACAAAACATTTGGGAAATCTATCGTTTGAAAATATTCCTCCTTTCATTATTTCAATTGGGGAATCTGATTCAGAATTGGAGGGTGCCGATTATTCATGTACTTCTAGTAATATCATGAAGGTGGAATAGGGTAGGGGATATTCTTCTGGCATCTAAATTGTGAATGAGTGTTTTACAGTTTTCATCTCGCCCGAGAAAAACCCTGACCTCAGTGGAATACGAACTTGGTTCTCTTAGCACCAGAGGCAAACAGTCAACCACTGGACTACCATAATATCAATTTGAAACATGAGCTGCATGAACGTTAATTCTTCTTAATTTGCTGCAAGACCTAAATATAGAACAACAAAGAATGGCGTGGAATATGCTCTGTATACATACGATTTGAGTTCAGAATTCTCGTGTAAAAAGAACAGCAATATGTATTTGGTATGTGTTACGACAACATTTTAAATTATAGTTATTATTTTATTTATAATGAAATCATTATTATATCTAAGTATTATAAACCAATATTGAGCAGCAATAGGCGGACGTTAAATGAACAAACAAGCTCCACTGGCAACATTGCCTGCTTTCAAAAAAACATAACCTCCATCAAGAAAAACAAGCATAACCCAACTTAATTAATTGACAAAATTCATTGATACCACACATTCCCCTAGATTTCCACAGCCTACTAAGTGGCAAATCAATCCTGAATAGATTATAAGATTAGCCAACTTTTCGTTTCCTAGAATTTAATAACGCATTTGTAGAACTTACGTATGTTTATAAACTTGCGGTCTTGAAGTTAAGTTACAACACAAAGGCCACTGATGGAACTAACATTATTTATCATATATATTTAACTTTACAGGAGAATAAGATTATACCATTTTAAAAATAGGCAACCCACAATACATATCAGAAGATACTACACTATCTAAGCTTTTATTGAATGTCTATTTAATACACTTCACAGGTGTCTAAGATAAGTAAAACTCATTCAATTCGAATAAAGGTTGAATAATATGTATTCAAATTCAAATTAAACCAAAACGATCTTAAAGCTGGTCTTGAGTTAAGAAAAATTCTAATTTATAAAATAGGAAGCGGTATATACAACCCACAACTCGTCGTGCACCTGACTGGTAATTCGTACATTAAAGAATGTTAGTCTTTAAAATAAGTATCTAAATATTTCCATTACCTTAGGGGCTTGAATAATAGCAGCAACTCGATTACTTGAATTCCTCTGAATTTTGTATTTCTTATAAGCCAAATTTTGTTAGGTGGGAAAAAAGTTAATTTAGCCATTCGACGATCACATCATTGCAAATGTGATCCTGCAGTAATTGCTCGTAGCAACTTAGGGAACTTACATGGAGTCCCCTGGAAAATATACGTCTATGTATTGTGAAACCAGAAAGCGTAGAAAGCAAGGAAATAAAAAAATTCGCTTCCGAAGATCTGCTGCCGGAGCTAACGGGGCCTATGGACTAGCAGATGAATAAATGTCAGACAAATGACAGAAACAGTATCCCTTCAACAGAGAGAATGTTTTATAAAAGAAGTTGATACCAATATTCAGACAGTTTTAGAAGAAACTGTTAAACAATATCGATCCAATAAGTGAATAAGATAGAAAAGATTAACTGCTTCTAAATTTGGAACTATAAGCAAACTACGACAAACGAGATCCATCACCAATAGTGTAAAAAATGTCTACTACGGGTAATTTGCAGGTACACAAGCCACTAAATACGCATGCTATATCGAAAATAGAATTAAAAATTTAGCAAAATCGAGGTAAGTCCTTGTGGGTTATTAGCTAATCAGAAATGTCCATTTTTAGCGGCACCAAGTAGTTCTTTTTCTACAAAACTTTGGCATCCTCTTAATCATCACCTCTCTCTCCCTTGCTATCCACCGTCACTCTTTGAGAAAACCTTCCTGACATTCTATCGAATACCAGGATGTCGTCAGCCCATGCGAGCGAACTCAAATCTGCAGTGTAAAGCGTCACTGCACCACAAACCCTCAGTCGCATTCGCGCTTCGCATTCTTCTAGAAAGTAGAAGGCGATTTCCTGCTGCTTTCCTGAAGTCTGACAGAGTCGGTCGTTCCCTACATCTAGGAGGCTTAGATGTCTTCTTAGCTTGCAGATTAAGAGTCCGTCGGCTTTTACCCAAACGCAGGAACACTTTAGATGTTCCCAGCTGGCGATAAAGATTTTGGCCTATCTACATCCCCCCAGTCTTCTCCATTCATTCTTCAACCTCACGTGTGACGATTTGATTAGGGATGACGTAACCTGAAAAACTTAAAAGAGGTTCCTCTTCCAGGCAGTTTTTCTCGGCTCTCAGCTTGGCAGCTTATCTGCCTTC
Organism: Limonius californicus; assembly: GCA_014611495.1. Classification (NCBI taxonomy): domain Eukaryota; kingdom Metazoa; phylum Arthropoda; class Insecta; order Coleoptera; family Elateridae; genus Limonius; species Limonius californicus. The sequence continues at coordinate 5,444 of JABXWE010010008.1, forward strand.
TCGTTGCCAGGGGTTCCACAATGTACCTGCACCCATACTAATTTTACTTCTTTCAGCTTTGCGAGTTCTTTAAGAGAGTCTCTGCATTCCTGGAAGAGGGCTGACTTGGTCCTGGGTGAAAAGATGATTTTGAGCGCTGCTTGGTTGTAGGAGCAGATGTATACTACTTGCTCTACTCCTGATATAACCCCTTCCTTCTTGGCCATCACCAGGATGGCATAGACTTCCGCCTGGAAAACCGTGGTGTACTTCCCAAGTTGGTGGTTCTCTAGGTAAACTACTATTCCCGTCGACTTTCTGCTAGCTACATGCGACCTGTCGGTGTAGCTGACTAGGGAACCTTGAGAAAGATGTACCTTGTTCCGTTCCCAATCAGCGTCTCAAGAATTGTGAGAGAGTACTTCCTCTCCAGTCTCAATCGGTCCTCCGCTTCTATTACCTTACAAGCAGCAAAAGAAAATTTCGTTTTCTGCCATCTTGGAGATATCTGAGTCACCTACGATAGCTCTTGCCCGCATCCGATATCCCGCATTCTGAGGTGGACCACTATACACAATAGCTTCTTTCTTTATGCGTTGGCTGAGGAATACTTCTAAAGATGAGTTCTTCGTCAAGTCAACAATGAAGGGCCACAGCATTTCGAACCCGATCTGTCCGTAATATGTGGAGCATTCTGCTAGGCCCACACCTTGAACCCTCAAGTCTTTCGATTGATGATACTCCACGACTCAACTCAGTACTACGGAATTGACCAGATGTACCTAACATTTTATGATTTGTAATCGAATGCCAAGATTCAGATGACGATCACAAAGAAATAGCCTCATTCTAATGAACGCTGATCTTGACTGTTCACTCCTGTTTCGAATTTCTGTCTCGGGTCTCCATTCCCGGTGCGGTAAGTATGTAATCGTGTGAACTCTTTCTAGTACGTTATTTCCTACTTGAATTGCACCTGCTCTAACCGCTATTTGGAAAATGGTCGTAAGGTTGGTCTTCGCAATATTGATCTTCTGCCCTATCTTGAAAACTGGAACTGACGTATCATCAACGATTCCTAATAGATCTTGCTGGCTATCTGCAATTACTATTATGGAATGTGCATACCTTATATTATTCACACATATAGAATATTTTTCCGGTAGGTTTCTTTCTGTTCGCTTTCCCATTTACACAGTTCTTCCTCTATGTGGCTTTTGGCGATTCCATAGAGAGGTTATGGATCGGTAAATGGTATTTGCGAACGTCTCTTGCAAGGGTGTCGGCAATTCCATTGCCTTAGATTTCTTCATATCCTGGCACCTACATCTTGCCGCCAGGTGCGTCAGGGTTTGTTTGCAGTCCCATCTTAAAGTCAGATGTATCAGATTGTAAAATTTTTAGAACCATTTGGTTATCTGATAAAATATAGGATTTTTGCTCTTTACAATCTTTTCTTTATACACTCTTGAGCACATAGGTCTGTTGCATAAGTTTGTGCTTGATAAATGGTTGGTGCATTTCCTAACGATTTTGATATCCTAAATCTAGGCCCTACTTCCTCTTGTGATGATGCACAATGCAACTCTTTCCGTTTTTACATATTCAAAGAGGTGATACGACTTAAGCTGATGTCATCAACGTTTCATAAGTTTCTGTTATAGTTTTTCCTAATTAACAGCAACGTTTAATATTCACCCGTTACTCCATGACAACTGACAAAATACGAAATATGCGTCAACAGTCTGCGCAGAAAATAAGAGATCTTCTTCTGTACACCCTCTACTAATGAAACTGTAAACTAGTATGTGCTGCTTTACTATTGGTTTACTTTCACATTACTTCAACGTTAAACAGCCAAACCGGATACTACAATGTTTTAAACGATTGGTATATAAATCTCGAATAATATTATAACGATAGTTCCTTGTTTCATACCGTTCATTGCAGATGGATGGTTAATATTGTGATAAATACATGTACCTTAGACAATTTTAGTTTATCATTTAAAACGTTAATACTACTATATAATACTACGAATCGTTAGCCTGTTTTCAAGGGTGTTTAAGTACTACTCGGTTTCACGCATTATTTACCGATAACCTCAAAACGTTAGAGGGACACCAACCCAATGGAAATTATGAGAGAAGAAAGGACTATATAAAAACCAATTATTGCGTTATCCTAATGGCAATCCAATTTCATTCGTTTTCAACTCATTGTTCTAATAACTAGTAAATAAGTGTTAAAAAAGTTTGTTCATCGATTCAGAGTTCTTATCTAGTGTTCTTCACTCCTCCACGTAAAAATTTGACGCATACCGATTTGATCAAAATTGTGTTAAATTGCATGACCCTTTAATAACATGTTTCCAAATAACAAAATGTATTTCAAACAAACTGACTAATTTCTAAATGATTACTTTGAAGGTGGGAAATTAAAAAATTTGTTTAGTGTTATTAGATGATATATGTCTAAGGTTTATGTATAGATACAGGCAGATATTAATTATTTGGTTTATGAAATGTGCTATTTACTTTACATTTCATTAGTACAAACCTCCACCTTTTCTAAACATTTATTGCGGTACAAACGATTGTTCTCGTCAGACCGCAACAAACCGATGGCAGAAGGCTCTGTAGCTAGCTCAGGGAGGAGGGGTGGTTCACGGAAAACGCTTACAGGAGGAAGACTTGATCCTTGTCGTGTATAAAGCAAATAAAAATAAATCGGAGCTACCCTTTCAAATCACAGCTAAATGAAGATTCTCGTGAATAAACAGCTTACGGGGAATCCATTACTGTGCTACCTCCTAAATACATGCAAAATAAACAGATATAGCAAGTCATGTAAGTAATAAAGTTTAAACAATAGTTGTAAATATATATTAAGCAAAATGTGAAACGGTTTATACAACTACAAAGAAAGAAAAGTTTAAATCAGAAACAGATATGTTTACACAAAAGGCTTTATGACGTCCGATTTTGTAGGCTCGCCGCTACTGACTACGATATTTACGGTACGAAAAAAGGAGCTGCGTAACCAATAACGGTTGAGTTTACAATAACAAGTACAGTAATTTATTAAATAACTTATTAAGCAACTAGTAGGCTGGTAGGAAGAAACTGGGGGCTACAACCAGCAATGATCTATTGGTCATACGTGGCTATAATAAGACCCATGGCCACCTACGCAGCAGTCGTATGGTGGCCAAAAACAAAACAGATCACCACTCAGTTACAGCTAGAGAAGATACAACGTCTCGCCTGTCTGAGTATAACAGGTGCAATGAGCACCTGTCCAACTGCAGCAATAGAGACCATGTTAGGACTAACGCCCCTACATCTTCAGGTGAAAAAGGGGGCAATGCTACATGTGCTCACGCTTGCAAGGACAAATAAATTCAAATCAGGAGACCTGACAGGCCACTTAGGTATTCTAAGTCTCGCTCACCTAGAGCGAACGGCCTACACCATATCGGATATTGTGCCAATAAAATACAACTTCGACTAACCTTTTAGAGTGACCACCACAGACCGGGAAGTGTGGTCCTCGGGAGGACCTTTCTTTGAAGAAAGGATCTCTCCACTGGTATACAGATGGTTTGAAGATGGAAGGAGGAGGAACTGCAGCGGGGGCCTACGGACCCGGTTGCCGCATTTCCGAATCCCTCGGTGCCGTAACTACCATCTTCCAAGCTGAGATTTATGCCATAAACCTTTGCACAAAGATAAACGGAAGGGATATAAAGGTGCCACAGTTGACTTCCTCTCAGACAGCCAGACAGCAATAAGGACTTTAAAGGCCCCCCATTTGTGAGTTGAAACTAGTCTGGGAGTGCCTGAACAACCTCAAACAACTGGCAAACAGAAACCACGTTACCTTGTAGTGGGTGCCAGGGCATGAGAGCGTACCAGGCAACAAAAAGGCCGACGAACTCGCAAAATGCGGAGCATCGACGCCATTCACTGAACCTGAGCCTTGCTGTGGAATACTGAAAAGCCACATAAAACAGGCGGTCAAACTATGGGAGGAACAACAGAAATCCTCATACTGGCAGAATATTCCAGGACAACGTCAGGCAAAACAGTTCATCAGTGTTTCGCAAAATAAAGCAAAACTTGCTTTGTCCCTCAGCAAGATGGAATTGAAAACCATCACTGGCCTATTAACAGGCCACACAACACTAAAATACCATCTTTTTAAGATTGGTAAAGCTGAGGACCAAATCTGCCGCTTATGCAACGAGGCAGCGAAAACGGCAGAACACATTCTATGCGAATGCAATGCTGCCTGTCGGCGCAGACAAAAAATTTTCGGAAAGGCAACCATGACACCTAACGAAATAAAGGACTCGAAGTCCAGAGACATTATAAGGTTCATCAACAGCCTACAACTTCTTTAACAAAAAAAGGGCTCATAAGTTACAAAAGAACCACTAAGGGTCGAAGTGACGGAAGGCATATAAAGGCCAAAGCCATAACATCTAATAATAATAAGCAACTAGTAACTGAAGGTTGTGTTATTTCTACAATTTTTTTCAATTCAATTCAGTTAAAATAATAAATCATGCGGACATTTCCACTAATAGCGGCACATACAAGTATAATAACTTTCGTTCGACGTTGAAGAAGCACAAGAAGGTTTTATTTGTCTTTCCTTATTTAACGGTATACGCCTGGGCGAAGGAAATGCGGCTACTCAAACTATAGATGTGCTTCACACAATGTGGCGTAATTTGAATTTCCATTCGGTGAACGGCGAATTAAAAGTTCTAAACAGCTAGACACTAAAATCACAGACACAAAGCTGTTGGTAAAAAAGGTGATGATGTTACAGTGAACGGTGGTTGATAGCTATCCACACAAAGCGAGATCAGAAGAAACCGTTCCTCAGAATATTATTGTATCATGTTTGTCAATAATTCGGCTTCTGACAATATGTTTAAAACGGTAGAACGTTGTCATCACTACAATAGTCTCAAGGTGATACATGTAACTAGTGATGAGCATATCTCGAATGAAATCATTCAAAATATTTAATTATGCATATATCTCGAGACATCTCTAGATTGGAGTAATTTATTCGAATGATAAAAAACATTCGTTTAGCGACGCGCGCATCTCGAATGAAATAATGCGAAATGTTTAATTATGCATGCATCTCCGAGATGCGCGTAATTCATTAAAAAGATAAAAATGTCTCGAAGACATTCGTTTAGCGCGGCGTACATCTAAAATGAAAAAATTTGAAATGTTTAATGATGCATGTATCTCCGAGGTGTGAGTAATTCATTCGAATGATGAAAACTTCTCGAATACATTCGTTTAGCGACGCGCGCATTTTGAATGAAACAATTCGATATATTTGACTTGTTTTGTGTGATGGGCCCCATGCAACCCGCATGTGCAACTGAGTTAGCAAAATAAGTTCTTAGAATTTCGAACCGGGCAGGTTTAAGTTAGGATTATTAGTTCTACTTTTCCATACTTAAATTCAAACATAGTAACTGTAGAATTTCTGATATTGATCGTTATTCAATTAAATATATTATTGTCATAAACTAAATAAATAAATAAAATAACTATAGCAATTTATGTTACTTTAGAAATATCAAATAAACCAAATTTTTTGATCTTAATGAGTTACCATCATATGTAATCTGCTCCTCCCGGGAGACCTTACTCCTAGAAAGCGCGTCCCCAGATGGCGGAAGGAGGAAGTCCTGGAGACAGGATTGCTCCAAAAATTCATAATAAGGAGCCGTGGATCAAAGGACTAGCTGAGGTGGTATGCGACCAAGACCACGAAGAGGGTTTAGCTAGTGAGAACTGATCAAGATGGGATTAGATCTTTCATGGCGGCGGCGGAGGACCTAACTAGAAATAGGCAACGGTGGCGCTTATAGCCTTAATGAGTTAGGTTACCATCTGCTCATCAACATGATGAGCTAATTAGCCAAAAATCTCCCAATGCACTTTTTAAATGGACAATGATCAAGTAGGTACGGCCCCCAGTTCCCAGTAGTCTCGCTATTCCTGACTACGGCAGCGGTCACGGTTACGGCGAGACAGGGGGTGCTAAAAATCACCGGGCGACGGCAGGCTGCCCACCAAAACGGACCAAACACTACACAGAAGATATATCTGAAATTATCAGTAATGAAGTACGAACATCAATAAACCAAATAACAAACAACAAAGCCCCTGGTGAGAATGGAGTAGTAGCAGAGTTGTTAAAAAGTGGAGGCAAACACCCAGTAAGAAAACTTCAGAAACTGTTTAACAAATGTGTGAATGTAAAAAAAGTACTATATAACTGTAAAATATCAATCGTAGCATTACTGTCTAAGAAAGAAGATAGAACACAATTAAAAAACTATAGACCATCACTCATCAACATCGCTCCAGTCACATATGTATAAGGTATTTGTGAAAGTAATAGCAAATCGAATTAGTGATAAATTAGAACAATTTCAACACCCTGAACAAGCGGGTTTTAGTAGAAAGTAGAGTACGATAGACCACATACAGTAATAAGAAAGTTAGTGCAAAAGTCAATAAATAAAACAAACTTCTAACAATGACATTCACAGACTACGAAAAATCATTCGACAGTATTGAGATATGGGCCATTATGGATGCGTTACAAAGGAATAGAATTGACAGCAGATGCATTCAACTAACAAAGGTTCTATATGACAAAGCAACATTTAATATACAATTGCATGAGAAAACGAAACAAATAAACTTAAGCAGAGGAGTAAGGCAGGCGATGTACTTTCACCTAAGTTATTTACAAGTGTAAAACCTTCTTGAAACCTTAATGTGCGATAGTAAAGGCATAAATATAAATGACGAATATCACACCTACAATATGCCGATGATGTAGTTGTATATGCAGAAAACCAGCAAGATGCAGGATATGATAAGTCAATTATACAACGCTTTAAAACTAGTTCGACTAAGGATGAACATAGACAAAACTAAAGAGATGGCAAATTTTGATATTATACCAAACATAAAAAAATATAGAGGACATAGATATTGACGAGGTCTCAGAGTATATATATATATTTAGGACAAGCAATAACAATAATTAAAGAAGCCCAAGCGAAGGAAGTTCCAAGAAGGATCAAATTAGGCTGGGCTGCGTTACAAAACGTCTTTAAATCAGAACTACCTCAGTGTCAACTAAAGTATATCCAGAATGTGTGTTACCAGTTTTTACCTATGCTTCCGAAACGTAGTCCCTAACAAAGGGACTAATGAAGAAATTAGTAATAAGTCAGAGGGCTATGGAAAGAGCTATGTTGAATATAACACTGCGTGACAGAATGTCATACCAGTCGATTAAAAGTCACTGACGTTGCTTCCAGAATTGCAAGACTAAAATGGAGATGGGCGGCACACATTTCGCGACACCGGGATAGAAGATGGACTGGGAAGACTTGAGACCACGCACAGGAAAAAGAAGTGTCAGCAGACCTAAGACACGATGGTCCGATGATATTTCCAGAACAGCAGGGGAAGACTGGAAGGGAAAACCGCAAGACATACAATAGTGGAGACAATTGGGAGAGATCCTTTTCCAGCAGTGGACCAATATATATGTTGATGAGATAGAGAGAGATAGAGAGAGAGAGAGAGACAGCGAGAAAGGAAGAGAAATAGAGAGACTAATCTGCGCGATTTTTGATATTAACTTTCCGATTAACAAATTTAGGGGCAAAGTTGGTCGTCATGATAACCCTTACAAAGATATAAATTATAAATCAATCACAATAAGATAATTAGAAATATTGTTAATATTTAATAACTTATAATATAACACGGCAAACCATAAAACGGCATTTACAATGAGGTTAATCTTACTATTTTACGAAATGCTTTCTGCAAAGCGGTCGATGTACACCAAACACTTTTCAGTAATAATATTTTGCTATAACGAAAGGTGATCTATGATGCTTTGTTTAGTTATAAAAATGAGTCTTTGAATTTGAGGAGGAAACCAAACGACCGTTACAACTTTAATAGTTACTTCTAACACATTAAGGATTTTTAAGAATATTATTTTTCGCACCCCATTCAGAAAAAGTATATTAAAACCACGGTCATAAGTATTTCAGCCACACTATTTATCCGCTGCAACATTAAAATTCAAGTGAGCTACCAAAAAATCAGTTAGAAGAATGCAACAACCTAGCAATAAAAATTAATACCATTAAAACAAAATAATGAGGCTGATTCCAAGAAATACAAAACGCAAAAAGTATTTCGTGTAGCAATAAAAAGGCAAATAAATTGTTCGGTTAACATGAACATTGTTAAATTTATTTGAATTGTTAATCTTTATTTAAATGTACTAAAATAATTATTTAATAACGTTACCATGACACAATACCATTTAGGTCATGCACCAGTTTATTACATCGAAAAGAATGCAAAGTAATACGATATTTGCCAAGCTTGCATTGTCATAGATTAGTTTTGGTTTACATTAGATTACGATTTAGCATAGATGTTTTGAAATGTACTGATACTGCAGGTCACGGATTTAAAGTCCAGTTTAATGGATCAAATTATTGCTGATCGAACTGATAGAATTTGTATATAAACCCACAAGTTTTTATATAATTCGTCAATTTTTTGAGTTGCATTGACTAACTACGCATTAATGAATGAATCCAGTCTGGCTCATTCGCTCACTGAATTGTACCATTAGGTGTTATTGGTTTTTAATAAACATTCTGCAGTAACATCTTATTTCACTTATTTGGGATTTACGAACCCAAGTTTGTTCATAAATTAATATAAGGATCTCCATTTAAAAACAGGAGTTACAGAAATATAAACCTACAAAAATTATACAGGACGATCTATTTATGAAACAACAACAACATTACCTTGCTAATTCTAATGCTTCTTATTTGTAAATAAACTACCAAAATAAACGTGAAATGTAGCCCAGGGGTTCAGCTAGTACACAATATTGTCACGAAACGATATTTAGATGTTTAAAATACAACAATAATGTAATAAATAAATGTATGAAAGTGTTTGTAAATAAAAAATGGAAGAAATTTGTTAGATTAATATTCAGATAAAATTTACATGTTATTTATTTTGTTTGAAAAAGTACATTTCGTTATTTTCTGAATATTTAATATCTGTCAACAAGCGACATTTTCATGTTAAGTAAGTGACTTTATCTGCAGAAGTAAAAGCTTCCTAATATTTTCACTTTCCAATAACTCATTCGATGGAAAAATGTAATGAAAGGTATGTCTGCTAAGTAGGCAATTTTATACGAAACAATCCTTTTCATTTATTCAGTTCGTTGAACTGAAAACCGCCGCAGAAAATTTCACTGTTTAACTGACTTTATATTTAAAACGTTTCCTGCAATCATTGATTTCCACCGACTCTGTAAACTGTAAAATAGAATTTTCGGCTACATTTTCGGATTAAGTGGTTTAATATTTCAACACCCCTTTGGGCTGTTTAGTATCTCGATTTGGCTGTGGACGTGCAAGTACGCCGTCCCAGAGGTATTACAATTTCTGAATTTCTTATGAGGCCCTTAAATATTAAATTTGTAACCTAATTTCTAATGCAGAACTCACAATTCGCATCCATTTCATGCTATGTGTTCGAAATACCGTAGGATGAAAAATGCTCGTGTAGTACTCTTAGTAAACACATGTCCATAAAGCAACCAAAAACAGTAATGAGCTCTCTTATTATTTACATGAAATGCAATATTTGTAACTGAAAATTTGTTTGAATTTTTCAAAGCGTTTCCCAATAAGGGTCCTACTCTTTGTTCTTTCCTTTTGTTGGCTATTTATATGAACTGAACACAATTAAATGTTGGCGAATAAAAAGTCCTTTAGATCTACTTTTAATGTATTTATTTATTCTTCCATAATATGCTTTATGTTCCTTCATCTGCTTCGTTAAAATTTCAGCTTTTGAACTTCATTCTCTCTTTAACATCTTTCGTAATAATACAGTTATATATAAACCCGCCTACAATCAGTTCGTTAAGAAAAACTTCCTGGTATTGTATGGAAACTTAAAAAACAGTAATGTGTGGGCTTCTGAAAAAAGCTAATAATAAAGATGTTGTTACGGACCAAATGAGCTTTTCGTCGACCCGCAACAGGAAGGAACGGGAGGAAATCTTCCTAGTTGTGTACAGGGTATGTCGGAAATTAACGGGCGCCACCTTCCAAATCACAGCTGATTGCAGATTCTCGTGAAAGGCCGAGAAGCCAGCAACTTACGGGGCTCGGACTCACCTTTATTGTGCCTCCATCCTGTTTATAAAGCTTGCAAAGTTCATGCACACACAGATAAAAAAAAACACACAAAAATAAAAGATGTAATATATTTCAAAACACATATAATTAAACTATTGGAAATAAATGACAATACAAAAATGACAGCAAATGGTGATTTTCTAGTTCAATACTAAAAACGGTTAATTGAACGTTCAAAAGGAGGCTCGCCGCCCTTGGCTTACGGCATTTAAATTCTTCAAACAAATCTACGAAGCCAGTGGCGTCTGACTTTACAAGAATAATACAATCCGTAATTACTTTTAACAATTAACAGAAAAAGAAAATGACAATTGACGACTGAAGGTTGCTTTTTGTTGCATAACAAAAAAGGTTTAATCACTTGAATTTTGAAACTGAAACGCGTAAAAAGGATTTTTTTTGTACAACACAAAAACTAGTTACTTTACTTTGACTTTCGTTGAATGGAGCAGAGAGAGGCAGGCACAATTTTGGGGTCTTCTTAAGATGCAGGAAAAATTCACAGGCACAATCTGGGGTGTTCTCAGATCCGGAAAAAGGGTGGACGATGTTCTTCGGGGAATTTTGGAACGAAATATTCGCTGCTGCGCCCCTGGAGATTGGATGGCTTCCAACAAGGTTGTTAGACGTTAAGAGAGGGAAACGGGAAGAACCAAATTTATACGGGTTTGAATCGCTTGTATCCGATATAAATCGAGAGAACAATTACACTGGATTGTTCTTGCACCAAAGCTAACACTCTGCTAATATGTATATATACAGTGTGTCTCACTGTAGACTGCACCACACCAGTATTTTGTTTATATATTATAGATTCAAAAAAATTCTTTTTTCTGATTATATCTCTCACTAAACTGTAATTTAAGGGTATGTTACTTTCCCTTCACGGTGAAATGCTAGCCTACGACGATTTAAAAGAAACAGCAAAATTGAAGAAGTCGTATTAGGGATCTTTTTACAACAAAATTTTGTTGATGAAAATTGTTCAGAATCGCCCAAATAAAATAAAATTTAAGTCCAAGATGAATTTTTTAGAAAAAAAGATTTTTTCAATATTTTTGTTTGTAATGAAATTTTGGATTTAGCTTATTTGGGCGATTCTGAACAACTTTTATTAACAAAATTTTATTGTAAAAAAATCCCTAATACGACTTCTTCAATCCAAAATTTCATTACTAACAAAAAATATAGAAATTTTTTAGAAAAAAAAAATTTCAATATTTTTGTTTGTAATGAAATTTTGTACTTAGCTTATTGGAACGATTCTGAACAACCTTTATTAACAAAATTTTGTTGTAAAAAAATCCTTAATACGACTTCTTCAATTTTGCTGTTTATTTTAAATCGTAGTAGGCATTTCACCTCGAAGGGAAAGTAACATACCCTAAAATTACAGTTCAGTGAGAGGTATAATCAGAAAAGAGAAATTTTTTGAATCGATAATATATAAACAAAATACTGGGGTGGTGCCGTCTACAGTGAGACACACTGTATATATATATATATATATATATATATTGCTGTGTGATATGAGGGTGAAATGAAAAGCTCCCTATGCGTAGGGTTGCACACAAATAATGTTGTCATGCCACCAAATAAAATTATACACACCTGTATACTAATGCTTCTAAACACGTTAATAAAATAATGACAACAAAGTATTAGAATGTACCTTTTACACAACACAAATCTAAATCGAGACTCTTTAAAATAAAATAGCATGAATTTAGAAAAGAAATGAAATTCAAATTCATCAAATAAATCTCAGGGTTAATTAAATTAACGGTTGTAATAAAATGGGGTTGCAAACTTTCAATCGTTCTGATGGAAACAAACGGAAAACAGCAAATAATCTAGTATTGAAGTTGAAATTTTGATTTGTAACAGAATTATTTAAATTTTTAATATACAAGAAAACCTTTGCAAATACTTTACTGAAAATAAGCATGTATTTTACAACAAATACTAACATAAAAATTAACTACCTCTTTTTAATCTCAAAACTTATTTTTAAACGACTGACTAACCTTATTTTTTATTTTGACGTGTTGAAAATTCGTGTGCGCCGGTCTCGTGACCTTCGGACTCATACTTCTGTCACTGCAACAGCTTTCCCAAATCGTTCCAATTTCTTGATTATTCCGTTTTGGTGTTTCCAATGGCCTCTCAAATGTTTACTGGATCGTCCACGTTGTCCTAGCTTCCAGGTAAATAAATGGCTTTTACCTCTTGTAGTAATACAGTCGTCGTTCCAAAAATGATCACCCAATTTATTATAGGATATGCCCCATCAATCAATCTCAAGTAATAAACTGATAGCTCCTTGGTTTTAACTGTTGACCAGTATTTAGTTTATATACACGAAGCACTGCTGGTAATTTATTTATTGTTGTCGTCGCACTGGATGTCTCAAAAATTACTCGGTAAGTGAAAACACTTTTCAAATTTTTAATATCCGTAGATCGGATTAAATCGTATTTATTTGTTGATAATATAACTTTGAAGCACTAGTAATAGTTGATAATAATTATTTGTAGCACAGGTGAGCACTTTTAACTTTTAAAATAATTTATATTATCATACATATCATACATTATATTAGATAGTGATGGTGTGGTAATAGTTCAGCTGGCAAAGCGCTCGATTTCTTAGCTAAACGCCAAATACGGCTTGCCTTCAGTTTCTCAGTATTTCACGGCAGTTAATAAAAATCTGAAGCTGCAATCCACCACACACAATTCCTTTGGCTACCGTGGAGTGTTAATGTCACAAAACCTTCTCTGGAATGTCTGCCGATTGAATTTGACGGTAAACCGTAGGTACCCCGTATTTCTACTTTAGCGCTGAGGAGAAGCACGTGATAATTCCTTTGGCTACCCTGGGGTTTTAATGCCAAAAAACCTTGTATTGAATGATAAACAGTAGGTTCAGGAGAAACACTTGTCCAGCACTAGGGCGAAGAGAATGTTAACGACATATTTGAAAACTCTGTACCCTATGATTTAAAGTTGTCTACAACACTATATATAAACTACCTAACCGACACCCTTAATTCCACAACATACATTTTATTGTACAATTTCAAACACATCATTCATGGTACGTTATATTTGAAACAGAATAATAACTCGATAAAGCTAACTTTCAAAATCAAAGATCAGATAATAAAGTTTATTAAACAAACATCTTGGTGGTAGTCGGCATTAAAAGAAGTCTACGCTACTCTAAATTGGAAGCTAGAAACTATATAAAAAAGGACTCTTTACAACATCGCAGTTTACAAAAAGGAGATCCATTTGTACAAAAAAAATACCACCACAATTGTATAAATTAAGGAGATTCCCTAAAAACTTTAAAAGTAGTAATGTCTAGGTTTTACGGATTCTCAAAAGCCTTAAATCTTATTTAAATGAACACAATTGTAACCATACATAAGAATAATAAGGTCTCTATAATGAAACAGATATTAAAATTATTTTATTATGGATAATAATGACAAAACTACAATTACAATCAAAAGAGAATTGTCACAAGAAATACCATTAAAAGCAAGTTATCCAGCACACCAGCCTTATTCCTGTTGAATTTAAACGAATTCATTATCGATAACGATGACAGAACTACAATTACAATTAAGGGAGAATTGTTAGAAGAAATACTATTAAAAGCAGGAATCCAACAGACTCGACGCGTTCCTGTTGAATCGCTTGCATGTTAATGATAAAATCAATTGGAAGCGCACCAAGTCGACCAAACAACGGCGAGACTGAGTTCTTTTTGTAAGCTTGATGGCGCTGTTATTATTTCTAGGTGCGACGCTTAAAAGTTTTATACGTCAAACAAGGGAATTGCCAGCTGTGGAGATCCAGCAAGTCGCGTAGAAGGTGTAAATAAGTAATTGTATCTCCAAGCTTATTGTGAGCAATTCGGATATACGGTACTACAGAGTTAGACGTATGCAAAGTCTCGTTTAAAACAAGAGCTAAATTAGGTTAGAGAAATACAAATGCAGCAATGAAGATATCACTTTCGTATTCTAGACATACGGTACGTATTGATTTCGTAAATATCGAATTTGTGGTTTTATCAGCCACATATGTATGTGGTTAACTACCGATGTCTCCTAAACAGATGATTCATTTAGAAAAAATAAGAAATCATTAGTAAAACAATTTTATAAAATAGTACCAAACCAAAACCCAAACTATCACATTGCTGAAATAGTATATTATGCAACTAGCGGTAATGTAGGCAATAACTCACGCAGATGTAGTTTACAGCACAAGCCGCAGGCGAGTGCTGTAATCGTTCAAGTGAGTTATTGAGATTACCGCGAGGTGAGTATAGTATACTTTATCCAGGACTAGTAAATTATATTTTTGCTATTTAAATTTTATAATTCCATAATAATTGTGAATTAATATTGTAATTTTATAACAGATATCATTTCAACTGTTTATTTATTTTCATTGCCACCCAATTGATTGTCCAATGTTTTAATTGTACGTTTGCAATTGGTTGTCAACATCCGGAGGAATGAAAAATTCTGTTTTGTGATTGGTTCTTTATTTTCTCTTTATTAGCCCGCAACATCCCATTGTTGGGCAAGAGCCTCCCTAATAAGGGGGGGTTGTTGATCTACTCTCCCATAATGAACAATCCTCGTGGGAGAGAGGCTGCCTTAACTGTCCCGGGACCTATTGTGATTGGTTACACAGTGTTAATTAATGAGTTATAACCCAACCTGTGAACGATGTAGCATATTGCTTATGAAAAAATAGCATGTTAATGAGTGTATTATCTAACAGTTGTGGATAAAAGCATTAAAAGCATACAGACGCATATATAGTACGCCAAGATTACACAATTAGTTATTATAATTTTAATTATTAATTTTTTTGTTCGATACAGACTCTACATTCTCAAGAAGGAACCCCCAACACTTTAGAAAATACGCGACCTTACTTGAACTGTTCAATTCGATGTTGCAACTCGATAGGACTATTTACAGGTGCTGAGTACATAAAGCATTTTACGCAACCCCAAACTGAAAAGTCAATACTCGGATCGGTGGACCAATACAGTAGCATATACAACTGGTCGTGCTTCGGAGGGCACGTAAAACCGTCGGTCCCGGTTATCACACAAACAACATCTTTGATAGCCGTAAACTATGCAGTGGCACTTCTTCTCTCTGTTCGCCGGGTTAGGTTAACCTCTTGCCCAGCATACGTGCAAAGAGGGCTCACAGAACCTACTCTATTGTAGGTAATTTACAGGCCATTGGTCTAAACACAGAGGAAGAAGAAAAAGACGAAGAAGAAGAACAGTACACAAAACGTTTTACGCTACCTCAAACAGGAAAGTCTAAAGCAGTTAACTGATAATTCTATCCATCGCCCGTTAAATGTTTTCTCAAAATGCTACCTAACAGCAGGCGAAAAATACCGCGCTTCCCTATAGCGCATACACCAACTGTTAAATCTCTGATTTATAGACAAGTCTTCCAATAGTACAGGAAAAGTATTTATACTTAGCTTCTCACCATAATACCAAACCAGATATTTAAACTAAAACGCTTCTGATAACTGGATTCAAGGAATGCGCGAGGATTTAACCATGAAACGGCTCTTAGCAGCAAAATTGGGGTGTTCGGCATTTTCGCGTAAAAACCATTGGTTCAAAACTATTGTTGCTGCTGCTAAGAACCATCAAGGTCTGATACCCGGTGGATATGGTATGGATACAAAAGTTGATGATGAAGAATCCTCAAACCAAGACGATCGCTCATACCTACTTCTGTAGAAATTATTCTCATGCTCGTTACAGAGTTATTGACCATCACTGATATGCAGCTGCTCGGAAGATTAAGAATTATTTTGTGTAGTAGGCTAATAATTCTAATGAAAGAAACGCTTACAAACGGTGAATTCAAGTATAGTAAATCTGAATCAGCAAGAAAATGGTCTGTTCCAATACTCTGTAGTTTAACTTATAGACAACCGACGTACCTGAACCATATTTACAAAATTTGCCTATGCTGACGACGTAAAGTTGGGATTTCGACGTTTTTCGAAATTTTGAAACGGCTGCCGTTTCCGCATCCGCCGGTCGATTTCGGCAAGCGATACGTCCGAAGGTCCGCCGTCAAGTGGAGCTTGACTTCCATGAAGGTGCCAAAGAATGACTGCGAACTTCGGATGGTTCCTACATCGCGGGAGGGTCAAAAAAGTGCCATAAAATCGATAAAATTGAAACTTGCAAAAATCGAGTGGGTGCGAAAATTCAGAAAATTTTAGGGTTCTGGAGATGGGAGACATTTCGATTTTCTGCGACATGAAAAGAGTCTGGCGTGGGTTTTCCTTTGATTTTCGTTTTTAGATGTCACGGTCTTTGGATGGCTGTCAACAGTCCACAAACTTTTTCCTTGTTTTTCGATAGTTCCGTACGTGGGTGGGTCAGGGGAACGCACCGGCCGTTGTTCAACGCATCAAAGGACGTAACAGTGTATAAGAGAGACCCAAGTCTTAAACCTCAAAAAGCCATTTTCTGCAGGGTATTAGCTGCTTCCTTGTCTGTCGGTTGTTGTGGCAACGGAGTCGGTCAGCTTTTGCAGATCCACTGGAGACCCAGGGAAGGTATGCGATATTGTGGAACCGTCCACATCCGGCCACCCATTCACGAACATCCCTGTCCAAAAAACTGAAATTCGAACTTTCAGGTTATAAAATTACCGAGCTTCCGATTGTTGGCGAGGCGGGGTAAAAACAGCTAATTATAATTCTGCAAAAGATAGGTAAATGTATTTCAATTTAAATAAAACAAACTAGAAGAGAATATCTTCAGCTTTGCGCGTTTTATTGGTTAACACTGTTACCTACGAAGCGTGAGGTATACGGCAGCGTTTCAGAAGGGGAGGAAACCCACGTTAGTGCGCTTCCGACTCTTGTCCGCCTGATAGCTGTACCGTAAGGCCACTTACTCTCCTCAAAGTGGCAAAAAAGTTTTTGCAGCGTTTGTACCTACCGGCAATCGCTGTTATAAAATACAATGCGAACCCCTTCTTCCCTTCGCCCAATATTTCTACTGTGGTCTTTTCCTTTCTTCAAACCCATTCCTTTTCCGTTCATTTCTTTTATGCTCTTACTCCCTATTTTCTTCCCTCAGTATCCTTCTTCCGATTTTTCTCTCTCTTTGTCTCCCTCTGTTCCTGGCTCTCGTTTGCTCACATTTCAACGGTCGCTTTTCTCTCCTTCAACCACTTTCCAATTTCTTTTTAATTATTAGCCGTTCCTGCAACTTTCTTCTTTTCTTTCCCTATTTCCTTTTTTTCTACGAAGCGTGGGGTACTCGACAGCGGTCCAGAATGAGAGGAAACGCGCCTTAACGCATTGCTGACTCTTTCCGGAAGAAGGTTGTATCGTAAGCCAACCCACACCATAAAGTCACATAGTCTTCTCAAGTTGCAAAAAAGATTTTGCACACTTTCTATCTACGGGCACTCGCTGACATAAAATACAATACGAACCCCTTCTTTCCTTCGCCCAGTATTTCTACTGTGCTCCTTTCCCTTCTTCAAACCCATTCCTTTTCCGTTCATTTCTTTTATGCTCTTATCGCCTGTTTTCTTCCCCCCTTTTTTTCTTTTACCCAATGTTAGTTTTTGTCTCCTGCGAACAATTTCCTATTTCATTTTAATTCTTCGTCCTTCTTCCCCCCTTTTTTTCCTTTCCCTATTTCCTTTTTTATTCTTTTTCCCATTTCTCCTTACTCTTCTCTCAGTCTTCATCCTATCTACTTTTCTTCTTTGCTTTCCCTTTCCACCCCATTCTTTCGCCCCTTTCCCGTTTTTCGTCGTATTTTTGTCCTTCCTTCATTCTAGCGATTTCTGGGGAATGCTACGAAAGGTTCCCCCTTCGCCACCATTCTACTGTACCGCAAAGCTGGTATACATTTAAAAATAATTTCACCTAACTTTTATCTTTTCATCCATAATCGGCTGGCGCCACTAAATCTCTGCACATGTAAACGCTCTATTAGTCGTAGCTTATTTAGAAAGCAGCTATAGAAACATTCAGTAATGCAACAACCTTAACTTCGTTAGGTACACGAAACATAGAAAATGAGAATAGGTAAATGCACGGAAATTACGGAATACATCGATTCAACAAGCAAACTGCCAGGTACAGCCTTCCTAGAAAACTGTGATGTAAGCTAACCCGTCTAAGAATGGACATAGGTGGAACTAACGTTTACAAATGAACAATAACTATCTCATCTGAATGTGATAGTTGGAGTAGATCGTACATCACCTAATATGAGACTGCGCAATTAGAAAATTTTCATGCGAACTAGAGGACATAGTAGAACCAAAATCAGAAGCAATTAGTGAACCTAGATTATTGGAGGTATCTTCATGAAAGTTATACTATGAGTGTAAAATTTACGACGGCATTATTTGGTTCTTGCCATTGCAACAGTTTTGGAGAAACTACGTGCAAATTTAATTTTACGTAGAACATTAAATAGATTTTATTTTGGTTTCTATATGGGCACTGATGTGCTTCATTTGTAATTTATGTTAAAAAATTAATAAACCAAGTATACAAAAATGATTCCTGAACTACAGCTTTGCGCTCAGAAAGTTATGTAAAATCCAAAAAATTATTAATACACTAGCTGTTTCGTTGATAATAATATCCCGGCATATAATTTCTCAAAAACTCTATACGTTGGACTAAACACGAATAATGCCACCGTTAACCGTGGTCTTGTACACGCACAGTATTATTATATGGTGTTTGGGAACGCTTAGCTGGCTAGTATTAACTCAAACATCCTATATTGTTTTTGCAGAAGTTAAGTATTATTCATTGGTAGCATTCCATTCACAATAGCTAATTTGCAAATGGCGCCGCAATCAACATGTTTGATTTTAATCCAATGACACCAGCAAGAAAGATAGCAACAAAAAGGTAATTCAATAAAGTTACCTATTTAGGGATTCAGCTGACCTTTAGGATTCTTGTGGAGGACACCACCAGATTGTTTTTGTACCTGTATAATTTTGTACTCGAGTTATAAAGCGATACTTATAGGTTTTAACGAAGTGCAGCTCACGAGTTAAGCCTGCTTGGATTTAGCTGATTCTTAAGGTTATATTTCGTATTTGCCCATTTGCTAGTATTTTTCCAGGACGCTATAGAAACGGAAGCTATACAAAATTTATACTTGCTAACGGTAATCGTGAGCAATATCTGATGGCACACTCGCTTTCACTTTCACAATATTGATAGTATACACGACAGGTTCGTAAAGAAACCATCACGAACTGAAATGTTTTTTTCGATGGTGTGAGAACATGTCCATGGTGTAATTTGATAAGACGTTCGAATGCTGATACAGATTGTTATAAATATTATTGATATATAGAAAATTTAAAGATACATTTCGTTAAGTTTTGAGATGCTATCATGGACATTTAAACATCTAAACATAGTCTTCATTTTGAGCGCCACCACGCTTATGGAAGAGTAACAGGTACAGCTAGTGACGTTCGTCCGATTTCCTTTCAAATTCATAAAATTGTAAAATTTATTTCTTTATTTCAGTTTCTGAATAAATCATCGTGCACCATCTTCCGTTATCGCGAAATATTATTACTGAAACGTGTTTAGTCTACATCGACTACTTCAGTGACAATTTCTTGGAACCATGCCCTTGAGTATTGTGATTAATTTATATAACAGAATGGTTGGCTGTTTGAAGCCGCTTAAAACCAAGAGAGTCTTACGGTGATCACAGGTTATGTGAGAAGTGCAACTTAGAGTTCGGGGTTGATAATTCGTCGTGTAGTGTAATTAAAGTTTTATCGTTGAGGTGCTTACTATTTTAAAAAGTCAGATTAAATACAAACAAAATACAATGCTATTGTGAGAAACGATTCCGTTCACTCTCTTTAACCTTAGCGCCGCTTTAACCAAAAACTTTATGCCTTTAAGCTTCATTCCTGGCTGTTTTAAAACAGTGAATTTGCCGTTTCCCGGAAAAAAATCCTAATTACAAAATATAACAATACAAATATAAGAATGTAGTCTCCCCCGTTATCAATCATGGTTCCCATTTGTCAACTGTTGTTGGTTACGTAGCCCTGTTTTTGATATTACAATAAATATCTTGGGCAATAGCGGCGAGTAATCAAATTCGGACGTCACGAAGCCTTCTGCTCAAACATAATTTATAACAGAACCGACTCTGTTTCTGATTTAAACCTTTCTGGTCTTTGCTTGTAATTGTATCTCTGTATTATCCTTTTTCATTTATTCTACGAGAAGTATTTACGAAGAAGCACAATAAGGTAAATTTAATTTCCCGTCCTCGGTCCTTTCACGAGGACCTCTATATAGCTGTGACTTGAAAGGGGGCGCCCACTTATTTTGACTTACTCTGTACACCATAACAACCAAGACTTTCTTCCTGTAAGCGATTTAGGTGAACCACCGGTTCTCCCTGAGCCAGCTGAAGAGTCTTTACCATCGGGTCTGACAAAACGATCGTTTGGACCGTAACAAGCTGCTACTTTTGTTAGGGCAGTCGGCAGAAAGAGAATGGACGAATTATAGTGTGTTAACACTAGCTAGAAACCGAAATTCCCGTTGAAAACCACCTAGATATCATGACGGTTACCGAAAATCGAACTCGGTACTTCTTGCGTCTTAATCTTCAGGTGTAGCTACTTAGCTACGCGGTCTCTGTATCTAAACATCAAACCTAAATATACACGACAAAGTTGAAACTACCACCTATTGAATAGAAATTTTGATAATCAACATTACAAGATAGCTTGCAAATAAAATTTAGGTAAACTCAGCAACATCATAAATACAGTTGGGAATTCATGGCAAATGCGCATTCTGTATTTCCCACATGGTACTAAAATACTTTTCTCTGTTTCGGCATTAGAATGACATTATTCTCGCACTACTTTTAAGACTATAATGGAGTTCATTCTTAAACGATTTTGAGTGACATTTTATTGGCAGCGATTGGTATGCCTGTGGTCTGACAATAAGTGTATGTTCCTTGCTGAAAGACTTTATCAGATTTGAGTATTATCGCGGCCTGCGGAATTTAAATTGATATATTTTGCATTAAACTATAATGTCGATTTCGTGTTAAATAAACTTTGAAACGTCGAATTCCCACAACTGACAAACATAAATAGTTGCTGCCAACCTAACTATATTCTACCAAAAGTTTCCTAGAAATTGTTAACTATTTTTATAAAAAAATTTAAATAAATAATGTAAATGGAAGCCGAAACAGAGAAAATAATATAAAAATCTCGCTACAGAAGGCCATTCAAGCACTCCTCCGTTCGGAAACTCGTCGCTACGCGGCTCGTGTCCGAATTTCGGATTCGTGCTTGAATATGTTGCCTTCTGTAACTCATGTTTTAATATACTGTTATTCGGATTGAATTAATTGCAGTTGATTGACGTCAATTTTTGCTTGCATGTTTTACATACTAAAGCAATTTAATGTATGTTCAGCATATGAGGGCAATTTTCTGCAATTATGTATATAATAAATTAATATGCCATATGTTTTGTCACGCTATTATTAGATATTTGGATGATTTGACTGCTATTTCCACAATATTTCGGGATATATAATAAATTTCAATGATATTTGATTTTAGTTATATCGAGATGAAATTTTAATTAGGTAATTTCAAACTCATTAAAAATGACGATTCTTTTAGCAGGAATTAAAGTAATTAATTTTGCTACAGCCTACACTTATTAGTGAAATTATATAAAGACTAATTAAAATAAACGGAACTCAACGTAAGAGCTTCCTACGCTGCTGAAAGCAATAATAAACAAGAATGTTATCTAGGGATATTCAAATTAAATGCACGATTTTGGTTTTGTAGATTCGACAAGGTGGCATATAATTTTTTAGGTACTCCTACTCCATGAGATTACAAATAAAATGCTGCCATGGGTCACTTATTACAATCTAGGAATTATTATTTATCTTAATTTAATCGAATTTCAGGTTATTGGTCAGAAGCAAAAACACAGCAAGTGATCTTATTTTCGCCGTGTTTGTATGATCGGTGAAATTTGGGCGGAGTCCGAGTTTTTCTTCTGCATAATTAACATTTACTGGTACTGTTTATATAAAAAATCGACAATTACGTCGGATAGTATGTACTCAAAAATCAGCAATGTAGTGGGAATACCATGTGGTTTCGTTTTTGGTTCTATGCTGATAAAATTAACCGCATTGCAACATTTTTAACACTCCCGTGAAGAGCTATTATCCCAGTAAGATTTCGGTGCCGCATATTATCGTTTTTTGATTATATTGTCTTATGCGACATTGTGCATTAACCTCACGCTATATTCTAAATATTGCATAATTCGACGCCATTGCCCAGTGACGTTCCTTGGGAACACAGACCGAGAGCAAGCCCACCTTCAGTCTCTTTTTCCTTGACGTCGACTACGTATTACGGTCAAAACTTTCCGTATTAATAAATAGTTGTAAGAAATATAATTCCTGATTGTTTACACATAAAATTAGTTAAATATATTATCTAGGAATAAATGAACCTTCTGTTGTCGATTACTCAATAGATTTTGTAATTAATTTGTATTTTGGGAAGATGTACACATATAACTGCGAAAGGGTTTTATTTTTTGTAAATTTTATATATAATCTCCGCGAATAGCAATTAGAAACTGGAATCAAATACGTCTAAGGAAGAATACTAATATAATACATCTCTCTCTCTCTCCCTCTGCAGTCGTTAACTTCTTAGTAAAAGTGTTGTAATCAAATGGTATCGTTTTGTAGGATTATCGATGTGTTAACTATTTGTTTCCATTCACTTCTATTGGTAACATCATGCGTGAGCTGGTAAAGAGGTCTTCCAGTAAGAGTTTTAATTTGATCTGTCCATCTCTTTGGAGATCTTCCGCGGGGTCTTTTTTCTTCAATGCGACCCTGTACTTCCAATTTCTCTAAACTACTACTATCTCTTCTTGTAATATGTCCAAAATATTGTAATATCCTCCTGTATATTGTAGAGGAAAGATGTTGCTGTATTTCCGTTCTCAGTATGCCACGCTAACACCACATCTCCAATGCGTCTATTGTTCTTCTGTCGCATTCTTTTATCGTCCAAGTTTCTGATGCGTACAATAGGATTTTTTTAATGTACATTTTTCTGTATCATGTATACAAGAGCTATACACACAACTGTTCATTGTACATTTTCACATGTCACTGTAATCGCATTAGAAAGTCATTCACTGAATAACTTTAATCGCTAATTTCTTCTTCAGATATTGACAGTATATTTTGCGGTAGTTTGCGTTTGAGTCGCTTGTGGATTGATTTTTCTCCATAGTGGGTAGCACCAGGGCATCCCCGCGTATATCGTTCAAGGTCCTAATACATTTTTTGAGAAATTGTTCAATTGTAGGGATTTGAATGTTACGTACAAACCATGGTGTGTTAGTGGCTATTCGTTGAATTTTAGTTTGAAAGACTTACCGCTTTTTCATATTAATTATAAAAAAGCTGTAAGCTCCCAAAACAACTGTTGTTTTGGGAGCAGCACCCCGTACTGGACAGGCGTAGGTCATAATGGGTCGTAGCAATGATTTGTAAAGAAGCAAATTGCAGCCGAGTTTGAGAGGGCTTTTGCGGTTTATTATCGGATACAACTGTGATAATCTTGCATCTTGCATGAGTTTCTTATTCAAATGTAATCTCCAAGTTAGGCGTTTATCAAGAGAATCAGGACTATTCCATGGTAAGGGTTGGTCATTTATTATTAAGTTGTTTGGCGTAGCCGGTCGCAGGTTGAAAATTTTTGCTACGAATTTTGTAGGGTTGAGGTTTACTTCCCGTCTCTTGAACCAGTCGCTTAGTTCTTTTAAGTTTTCTTAGAGTTGTTGGACAGCTACATCAATGTTGTGACTTTGAGTGACGATTGCAGTGTCGTCTGCATGCATTGCAATGGTAGAATTGGGCAGGCGTTGGATGTCATGCATGAACACATTGTAGAGGATTGTTCCCAAAATTGAACCTTGTGGTATTCCAGCCAATATATCTGTGACTGCTGAGACATTAGCTTCAATTCTAACTTGAAACTCTTCTATCTTCCAGAAAATATTTGACTATTAGCAGGAGACAGTGCGGTAAATCTAGTTTAATCAGTTTATTTAACAGTCCATCAATCCATACTGTGTGTTCTTTGCGTTCAAATCCTCTTTCAATGGTCTCAGTTATCCTTAATAGCTGATGATTTGTTGAATATTTCGGTCTAACAGCAAACTGAAAAACTGGAATTACATTTTTCATTGAAAGTCAGTGAAAGTCATGTCTTCTAAGTATAGGTTTTTCAATAATTTTTGAGAGCACAGGTAAAAGGCTCATTGGCCTATAATTTGTGGGCTCTTGAGGAGGTGTGCGCTTTTCTCCAGGTATTCGGGAAGTACCCTATTCTAAGGCAGGAATTTAATATGGCTGTTATATAAGAAATTGCTTTTCGAGTGAGTATTTTGAGGACAAAATTAGTAATAAGATTGTGTCCCGTTCTTAACGTGATGGGTATTTTCAGCATTCTCATTGTTGTTGTCCATGGTGAAAACAATCACCAGGTGATCTGCAAGGATTTCACACTTTTCAGCATCGCTGGAGTATGTAATGCCATTGTTTATTATAGGGGAAATGAACAGTGGTTGCTTAATAATCTGTTTGGTTGTTGGCCATAACGAATGATCTGCAGGCTGGTGGTATTCTAAATATTTCTGATATCAGTTCATTCGATGTTTATCCAGTTCTAGTTTAACTTGTCGTGTTAACTGGTTCAGTAACAGCATTAGTTGTGGGTTCTTTTTTCTTTGCCATTCTCTTCTGAGTCGATTCTTCTGCTTTATTAAATTCATTATTTCTGCTGGTGGTTGCAAGTTTTCTTCGGTTGGGCTGTATTATGCTGGCTTCATTTATGCATGTTTTGATTATTTCTTGAAAGTTGTTTATAGCTGAATCAATTGTATCTGTTACGTATAGGTGAGTGGGACATTGTATTTTATTGTGGAGTGGCTTTTGAAATTTTTCCTAGCCAACAATTCCGTTGATTAGTCTTGGTAGTTGGTCAGCTGGGTTAGGTATGTGTTCGGATGATATTAGGGCCGGCAAATGATTTGACTCAAGTACAGTTACTACCGTTTGGAGCAATATGCGAGTACTCTTCTTATGTAGTATAATGTCCAGGATATCAGGTTGATAATCTGCTCGGTAAGAGTAGTGGGTGCTGAATCTGGGGTTGAAATTTGAATTGCGTTGTAGTTGATATATATTTGTATAGTCGCAGACCGATTCTGTTGTTTACATGATATTCCCATATCCTATTTTTGCAATTGAAATCTCCGATTGCATAGGTTGGTTCGGCATTAGAAAATAGTAGTTGCAGATCTGGTTCAGAGAGTACAATAGGATTGGGAATGTTAGTGATTTTACTATTTTTATTTTGGTTGTTCTAGTTATTTGACCATTTTTCTATATTCGGTTCACCTTAGCCATGGAATCTTTACACATTTGTATACGTCTCCTTATTTCAGTTGTTAAATAGCCTTTGTTGCTGATATATGATCCGAAATAACTGTAGTGATCTACTATTTCATATCCTCTAATTTGTTTCGTGTTAGGACTATTCTGCCCAAATCTATCTATGATAAGTACTTATAGTATAATACATATCTGGAACTAAATGTAGTTTTTGTGGTTGGTTGATTTTATATGCGCATATAAAATTTTCCGCTATAATATTTATCTCTACTAAACAACACCAAAGTTACCAGCTAGATGCTATAAGCAAATTAAATTATATTCACCATTTTGACCGCCGAGCCAGGTGAGTGCACCGTATATAATTGCAACAGCATTTTGCTTCTTTTCGAGGTGACTAGATTATTTAACTATTCATGTGAGCTGAAATTTAATTTAAAAATGCAAATGAATTGCATACGTTGCTTATATCTCTGCATATTCCTACAAACATTCTAAATAATACAATTTCTATTGTGAATAAACTTTACCGCATATACCGCTGGTATATACGAGGGCAAGTTAGGAAATGGGTCACAAACTGATGTACTATAGCTGAAAACAGTCGTCTATTGTTTCTAAACGTGCTACTATACTTTACGTTGGAGCACAATCAAGGTTGATAATGGTTCAATGTAGAGTCGCTAGATGTCGCATGCTCATACGGTTCGATTAACCCAGGCAAAAGTTACTGAAGCAGTGCGATTTCCACATGTCAACAATCTTTACTGACTTTTTCTTATACGTAGTACACGTTACGTATGTAATTCAACGTTTTATAAGCATATTTTGAAAGTTAGGTAAACATTCATCTTCATTTAATTATAATAAATTTCCAGCTATTTTTTTTTTAGAAATTATTAAGGGTAAATTGCAGATATTGCAGTAATGAGTACTGAAGTAAATTTTCCTCTTCTATTCCGTTTTTTTAAGTTTCATTAATCAATTTGAAAGTACTTCTCGTTTTTGAAATTTGCCAAAGTAATTGTATTTAACAATTTTACATTAAATGTGTTTAAAACCTCGGCTATCATCTTTTTGTTCATGCCCTTAAGGCACAAAAGTAGCTGGGTCTTATTGTACTGTGGTTATAAATTTGTACCTTAAACTAGCTATACATAAGAGAAACCGATGGCGCTGGGCGCCGGTATCGAACCCAAGCCCAAACGTCCCGAATTTATCTATGGACTTGGCTGCAAACGGGAGAACCACTCGCCTACCCTAGTCCCTTTTGGCTATCTTACAATTACATACACCCATATAAACTTAAACTTTTATCCTAATCTCAATTTGTAATATTATGTTTTACATAAACTTGCTTATAATTAGTAGATGGCTATTCTTGTGCTTATTTTCTACAGGTTACCAAATATATATATTTTTTTCCGTACACCGAACCTCCCTTTATCCACGAAAATAACTGAAAACAAACACTTTTTTTCGGATTTTGGATGATTCACAACAATAGACAAACTTTTTCGTTTCAGTGGATTAATAATATTACATGACCAATACGATTTACAATAGTTAAAACATTGCCACTAGGATTTACAAATTGGATGTCATTAAGTTCTAGCGATGAAAACCTAAATATCTGTATTAAAGGGTAACTTTAATTTAATTAAAATTAATCAAGATATAGGGTTAGTTTCAAATCTTTCATGCATAGCTTCATCATTTTGCAACGGTTTCAGTAAACGTTTACTTAAACTAATTAGTTTGAGTAACGAGATTTGGCAATTTAATTCTCTGACTGGCATTACAATAAAAAAAACACAATTTGAGTAACACGAAAAGTATTTGATGTTTATATTAGGTGAGCTATATTTACTTTAAATGCACTTATTTCAACGTTCTGAATGCTTCTGAAAACAGTGGGCCAAGGCGTCCGAAGAAACTGCTTTCAATTTGCAAGTTATAGTTTCCACTTTAGGAAGGTGGAAAAAGTCTGCTGGTATCGAGCAACGTGAATAGGGTAGGTGATTGATCTTAACAACGCCCTGTTCCATAATTAATGATTTCCTAATCAGTGCAGAATGTGTAGATGCATTGTCAGACAACGAGAACAAACTACATTGTTCTCGAAATTGCGACAGCACAGGAGAAATGTTGTTAGGCGGCCGTGGGCTAGAGGTTAGCATGTTGGACTTCTACGCTGAAGGTCCTGGGTTCAGTTTTCCCTCGCAAGGCAATGGCAAACCAGCGAGGTATTCTGCCTAGTAAATCTTCTCTGCAGTAGAAGTGTTTACACTTCCCTGGTTCGGAGCCCATGTTAAGCTGTAGGTCCTCTATGTCTGTGGCACTCTAAACGCGTAATACAAGCATAGGAGAGACTATCGCTACGTATCGTAACAGATAAACCACCATTTTCTGTTTGTCCTGTAGGCACAAATTCTTTCTGGATGTTATTAGTTTCATAACCGTGCTGAAACACCCATGACCCTTCGCCAGTATTTATAAAGTTCAAAAATTTTCATTGTCGCGACAAGTCTGAACTAAATCTACACACGATGCGGCTCTTCTCTGTATTTGTTTTCATCTCTAAGAATGTGCGGGACAAACTTTGCGTAGATCTTCGTCTTTCCCTAATCGTGATGTAAAATTTTTCGAATAATATCTTCATGTTTTAGCCACCATCATTTGGTAGTTCGAAAACAATCCTTTGTTACAATTTTACGAACACTTGCATCGAATCTGCATTTCGAGAGCTTGACGGACGCTTAGTTCTAACGCCATCTTGAAAATTACGTCTATGTTTGAAACATATTAACTATTCAAACAAACTGCTATAATTTTAGACGTTATCACCGTACACGGTTTTCAGTATTTCATAAGTTCCTGAATTTACCCTAATTTACAGAAAAATTTAATAATACTTGTTGCTCCATGTCGACCGACAGAAACACGATGTAAATCGCTAGCGTTCTGCGAAGAAACTGGCAGCTGCGTGATCTTCCCTTGACCAGCCTCTATTGCAAAAACTGAATTATTGTTCGCTGCTTTCCTCTTGGCTGTATTTCCCAGTGCTGCATCATCAATACGGGAGTTAAATTGCCAAACCTCGTATAACGCTTCCACTATCAACGCTTTCGTAGAAATAATATTGTCTAAAGATCGTTATTTGGATGCTACCTTCCGGACTTTAGTTTATTTTCGGAATGAAAAATATGTATTTTGAAATACTATTGAAATTAGTATATTAGTGTAACAAGCAGCGCTAGTCATGAATTACCAAAATTATGTGGTCAGGAATTTTCTGATTATTATTGTTGAGCAACAATGCGCACAAAACCAACAATAGATTATTGGTACGGCAGCCACATTTAACACAGTTGTGCCTGTATATAATCTGATAATTTGATAAGCTGTTGAGCTAAGCCTGATGCAGCTAGCAAAAATAAATAAATTGTCCTGTAAAACCCTCACAACTAAAATATGTTATATTTTTAAGTGTATATCTATAAAGACGTCCACTTTTAAAGAAGAATATAACCTAAAGAAGTAATTTCTTCGGGCTTAGACCGCGTTTTCGTGGAATTGAATGATGCTGACGTTTCATTAACCATTGCAGGTAGCATTATCAATACGTAACGCTACATGCAACGGTTAGTCAATCATCAGCACCATTCAATTCCACGACGACGCGCTCTAATCTCGATTATATCACGGAAGCCTAGAGCTTCACAAGAATATAACCTCTCAACATCATTTACCAACATACGTAATAAATTACTAACACCTACGTTTTGAAACAATATATTATGTCTGAACTCGTGGTCCACGCCCCACGCTCTGTTTTTACCCTGTTTATATTATGAAATTACCAATTTTCAAGAAACGGCGAATTCATTTCTTCATATAACTGGCTTCCTTTGCATTTTTTGTGTTTTAACTTTCTTACGACACTCTTATGTCAAGGTGTTACAACAGAATGACCTGTTTAATGGTTAAGCTTGAGTTGCTACTGAAACGTGCATCAATTATATCCTTATTATAACGCAACTGGAGAAGGTACATATCGATTAAATTTAAAATGAGGTTTCATGATTATTGTATATTATTTTATTTATTAACAGAATTGTAATGACAATAAGTAAATTTTATTAAAATGTAAGTTATTTTCTTTGTAAATCCAACAGTTTCAGAAACACGAATAAATCAGCGCTTATACAATGAATTCTGAATATAATAATGTAAATAAGTGCTAAGTAACCATGTAAATGTTTATTGTTTCATAGTACACAGATATTGTAATCGAATGTAAATTTTGTGAAATCCCTATTTTCATACTTTCACCAAAATTGTATTAGCCTGATATTACAATGAACTTTAAAGATTGATTTCTAACGGTTCCAACTCAAAATTGAGGCAGGTGGAAGGGATGTGTAGTTTACATACCTACATATATTATATTGTTATATAACATTTAACTATAGAAGAAGAAACAAAGATAAATTAATTTTAAATTATCTTGCAATTTGCAAATCATATTATTAAATGAATAATACTTTGAGAATAAATGGGCCCCAGGAGACAAATTAAAAACTTGCCTCCAAATATGAATTTAAAAATATACCACGGTATGATTACTATGTCACAGAAGTCGGTCCTTAACGTTTTGGAATTCTATGAGAAAATGGACAAAAAAATGTATAACCAAATACGCAGCGAATTTCAGTTGATTCTACACGTCAGTCGTTATGCGTATTAACCTATAAATGCTTTATAAATTCTTAAACAAATTTCAAACAGTTTTGAATATTATCTGGTGGTGTTTTCTTCTATCCTCTGATGCTCTCGTGGTTCCTGCTTAGGTATGTAATGTTTGATTTATCTTATTGAGCTATCTTTTCATCCTTATGTGAATGTTTCTTAGGTCCGACTTTGACCTTCAAAACAGCCCCCAGGTAGCGATGCAGTAGCGTCCAAAACTCCGATG
>JABXWE010010009.1:0-33748 GCA_014611495.1 Limonius californicus
TTCACCATCGCTGCGACCATCCTGAGTTGGTGTTTTTTCGAACCCCTTTCTCTGTCTCCCCCTTACGGCTGCGTTTGTCCTGACGTATGGTTCCTTCCGGGAAATACCGTCGCTGGGTCTGTCCTGAGGCGGTGTCTTCCACCATATTTTCTCGTCTTGCTAGAGAGAGAGTACCGTTAGAGTCCGTTCATACCGGGGTTTGTACCCATCAGGTGCGGAAATATCCGATTTCCTGCCTCAAATACAGTATTGATACCGCAGGTGCTATTGTATCTGCTACCGTATTGCTACCGTAGTTGCTACTGTATCTGCTACCGTATTGCTACCGTACCTGCTACCGTATTTTGCTACTGTATTGCTACTGTATTTGCTACCGTATTTGCTACCGTTTTGCTACTGTTTTGCTACCGTATTTTGCTACTGTATTGCTACTGTTTTGCTACCGTATTGCTACTGTATTTGCTACCGTATTTGCTACCGTTTTGCTACTGTATCTTGTAACGAAGTTCTTGGGACAACGCATTTTTAAATTTGTATAGGAAATTTTCGCGTTGTTGGTTCCCCGGTGGAGCGCGCGCGGCGCTGCGAGTGGAGTTTAGCGAGGCGTTCCCCACTACCCGAGAACCGAAGCCAGATCAGATGGAAAACTGGTACAAAAGGAGCTCCTCGAGGAAAAATCATTAACTTTTGAGTCCAGATCAGAAGGAAGAAGTCGAGCTTAAAAAACCTGTCCTGACCTGAACTTATAATCCGAATTTTGTTCGCAAAATACAATTTACCGCAAACCTGAGAATCCTGCCTAAAATCCCAGTTTAAATAAACCCGTACACTGAATTAATCTGGTGCAAACCGCATTCTGCAAGTGTATCCTCCTGTCAATAAATCCCGAGTTTTGCTAAACGCAAACCCAGTTTAAATAAACCCGTACACTGAATTAATCTGGTGCAAACCGCATTCTGCAAGTGTATCCTATCCCGTAAATAGGCCCGAATAATTAAAGCAAATTCACGTATTTCGCCTTAGCTAGCGAAACCCCAGCGAATGAATTTACTACGAATCAAGTAATATAATGTTGTAGGCAAAGGCAACCTACGTTTGAATTCTGAATACGTTCTAATTTCGCCGCATTTAAAAACCACCGATAAAACACCCCGAACTACTACCGCTTGAAATTCACAAACTTGATCCACCGCACCTGTACTAACTTTTAGTAACGACACCGCAGATTCCAGTCTGATATATCCTGTGTATTAATAACCTATTTGATTTATAATTTAGCAGCAGTAACCTAAGATTCCTAGTCCGCGTGGCTTCGAGTGGTCGACGGCGCTCCATCTCGTACGCAGCGGAGGACACGCCGTTCGCGGCCAGAACCTGTACTACCGACATTCCAGGACCGGACTACGGCCAAATTAATTTCCTTTATAATACCCGTTTATTGTGTGTGTGTTCATTTAACTCACAATTTGGAATTTTTTTGTTACATTTATTATTATAACAATCAAATACGTTAATTAAGCTAGATTTGTACCAGTAATAGGAATAAACATTATAAACTTTTAACAAACTTTATATCCAGCGAACCCTGGGCTATGAGCTTGCCCGGCACAGACCACGAGGATTACAATCTGCTACTGTACTGTGCATGTGAAATTCTGTATGCTTAACGCTAAAATATATGTATCAAGCCTTCATGTTTTGATCATTTCTAAACGAAGGACAGTTAGATATCTAGGACCGCTTCCGAGACTGCAGTGAAGTGACATCAGCCCCCTGGAAACCGACGTCTTCAACTGTAGCTACCTAGGACTTCGTTATCCCTCCCAGGGCAACGAAGCAGCGACGGAGAGTAAACTTCCTAACAAAATCTGGCGCCCGAGGCAACCGAAGCAATTGCACGTAATAATCAGACATGCAATTGACCCGCAGAGTTAAGCAAAGAAAAGAGCGTCACAAGTTGTTTACAAGTTTAATTATAGTCAAAGTTGTCAAATATACTTGAAGGTTTCTAAAATACGTAATCCTTTCTCCAAGAAATCATGGAATTGAATAAAGAACATTATCGAGCTGTGCTTTTATACAATTTCACGCGTGGCTTAAGCCGTAAAGAATATTTTGAAGAAATCAATCGAGTGTTTTGTGACAAGTCGTGCTCCTTAACTACCGTAAAGCGATGGTAAAATAAATTTCAACGTGGTCGACTTTCCTTAAATGACAACTTTCAAGGTTCTAAGCCAAAAACGGCAGTTACCGAAGAGAGTATTAGTCTTGTACGAAACATGATGGAAGAAGACCGGCATTGTTACTGCCAGGAGTATTCAAGTAACTTAAGGATTGGTGTGAAAGCAATTGACACCATTTTACACAAACCTTTGATGGTACGTAAGCTTTCTGCCCGTTGGATTCCCCACAATTTGACTCCACTTCAAAAAGAAAACCGTGTGGGATGGTGCAGATCTACACTGGATCGCTTTGACAATGGATCGTCTCATTTGGTGTACAACATCATCACAGGTGATGAAACGTAGGTACACTGCTATGATTCCGAAAGAAAGCAACAGTCGACAGTTACGCTCTTTGAGAACGAATAGGCTCCAACAAAAGTTGTTCGTGAAGAAAACCGAAACAAAAAGATGATCGTCACATTTTTTGGGATTACTGGACATGTTTCCACTGTAACACTGGATGATCATCGCACTGTTAATGCTAAATGGTACACTAAAGTTTGTTTGCCTCAAGTTCTCCGAAAGGTTGGCGAAAAACGTCCAAGAGCAAGGATCATCTTGCATGAAGATAACTCTCGGGCGCACACTGCTGCTCGGATAACTGAGTATTTGAATGCCCAAAACATTGAAATAATGGGTCATTCGCCGTATAGTCTAGAATTCTAGATTTAGCACTTAATGATTTCTTTTTATTTCCGCGCGTAAAAAATAAGTTACGTTTTACATCGGCCGAAGAAGCGATTGACGCATGTAAAAATGAAATAATAAACCTAACGCGGGAAGATTGGAGAAAATTTTGTTTTGTCAGCAAACTGTATATTACTTTACTAAGCTCAGCAAAAACAAGAAACAAGAACAGCCTTCATACTTGACATTCATTGTGGTTTGAAAATAGCAAATTACCATACTCATTAAAACACTAACATATTTAACTCCTGTTTCTGTTAAGGGTTTTTTATTTAATATTTCTTTAAATTCTTAATAGATGTTCAATTTTATCAAAATCGAAGATCCACTTTTGAATAACAAAGCACTAAAGTTTTCAAGACTTGACAGAAGATCTTAGACCAAACTTCTTAAATGTAAAATAATATATGATGCTACCAGATCAAAAAATTGACTCAAAATTGCATTATTACATTAGAAAATACGGTTCTCAAAATTTCTAAATACATAATTTTTGCAATTATTTACATCTCAAAAACACTTAGAGACTATGATTAGAATAGCTAAATAATATCAAGTACCTTAAAGTTAAGGAAACTAATTATTACTTGTTACTGCAGGGAAGTAATGAAAAAACCTTAAATACAATCTTAGAAAGTGTTTTCCATTGGTTTCTACTCGTAACATAATTCTTCAAATTTTTATAGTTAACCTGGAGTCTTTGCAATAGCTTTACAACAATGGATAACTAGGCCTCCAAGACTTGCAATAACATTAAATGAATTCGATGTTAGGATTTAAATCAGGTAAACAGAGCGGCCAAGCAACTGGTCTGTCCTAGCCAATCCAACATATTCCGAAATTGTAATTAAAATATTACCTTACGTCTCAACTAAACTGTATGGAAGCACGCATGTAAAAAGTAAAGATTATTTCTTCTGTTTAGTTAGGACATAGAAGATATAACAATGGTCTTTTGTGTGGGTAAATCCAGAGACGGTGCTAAATATTTTGTTGCCGAAGCAACAGGAAAGAACAGTTCTTTTGCAGAAGAACCTGTACGTACAGTGTTAAGCAAAAACACCGACAAACTCTCATGAATGGTTCAGGACATCGAAACAATAAAAGAGAAACAAAAACTTCGACGGTCATTTCTTTATCGGCAACTTGAATAAATGGATTACAGTTTTGAAATGCTTATACTGACACAATTTATACAGGGTGCTGCCTTTCAATACGTTCCATACGTCGCGTTGCCTTATAGAATTGTTTAATTTCCTTCTCCTTCCCTCCTGTAATTGCACGGAAGTGGCTTAAATTTTACAAAGATACATCTACCTATCTGTTCATACTTTGAAGATTCGAATCCGGTATAATTTTCTTTTTACGAAAGAATTTTTATTTCCTTAAATACAACTGGGTTATTATACATTACTTAAACATTTGTTACTGGTTGAAAGTTCGAATCATTTGTGTCCGTTTGGTAGTATTGTACAGTTTGTATATAGAAGTTGCTCTCAAATTCAGGGCAAGTTCATTTCAGAAAAATATGTAAAAATAACAGTGTAACCGTTTAATCAACAGAGACATTATCATTTAATCATTCGGTCCCAGACAAATAACCACAATTATTTAGATGTATCAACTAAACTAAATAAAGTATTCCCAATACTGATGAAATGAAAGCGAAACAGTCTTATCAGAGGAGTTAAACAAGAACACAATAAGTACCTGGAAATAAGGCTCAATTAACATGATTTAAATTTGAAATTTTCAAAAAAGCCTAGGGAACTATTAATTTCGGAGCTTGTGAGTTCGGCAACAAATTATTCAGATTAATTTAAGAGTCCCTGAATACTGTACCTTCGTAATTTCATATTAGCTTTTGCTAGTTTAACGTTTTGCTACATTTTAACAATTGTTATCATATCAATTTTCCTACACGCTATAATTGCACTGCTTAAAGGTTCCTATATAGGATGGCCCACCGAAAACGAAACAGGTGTGTTCTATCATACTAAGGGCCAGTCTTTCAATGTTCCGGTAAGGTTCTACACAAGCTAACAGTCAAATTTATCCTCCTTGTTTTGTCTGTCTTTCAGTCGTCCGATAGTCTACGTCAGAGGTTAGTTTACTTATTCCAAAGGATTAAACTTATCGGTTAGTAGAATCAGCCGACAGTACTATATCGGCAGGATAAGACAGCTACGAGTGTATACGAGGTGATATGAAATATTTCGAGCGGAATTAAATGTTAAATGTTTATAAAATTATTATTATTTTTCTGCTGTAGTAACCAATAAATATATAAATTTTACAAATTGAAGAAGCGGAAATTGTTAGTAATTTAAATCCAGACTACAGACTTATCGACGTAATCATTCTGATTTTTGGGATGATATAATTTTACCGTGTTACGGGCCAAATGAGCTTTTTCGTCGACCTGCAACAGGATAGATGGAAAAAGGCCTGCGGCTTAACAGAGGAGTAGAGGTGGTTCACGACAGAGGCTTGAGGGAAGGAAATCGAACGTAGTTGTGTACAGAGTCAGTCAAAATTAGTGCCTCCCCTCCTCCTTCCAAATCAGGGCTGATTGCAGGTTCTAGTAGGAGGGCCGAAACGCCAGCACCTTACGGGAATCGAAGTACCTTTATTGTGCCTCCTCCTGTACATAAAGCTTACAAAGTTCATGCACAATAGAATACACAGAAATAAAGATATGGTGAATTTTAAGACAAATATATAACTCTATTCCTTGAAACTGGTAACACACGTGGTACAAACTAATATACACTCAAAACTGGTTAGAACACAAGTGCAGTTGGAACGTCCAAACAAAGAGCTCGCCGCCACTAGCTTACGGTGTTTACTTTACTGAACACACAGATCTACGCAGCCAGCGGCATTCGAGTTTACAAAAATTACAATTTACAATTACACTTTACAATTAACAATAATGGCAACGGGCGACTGAATGTCGCTTTACGTTACATCAAGAAAAAAAAGGTTTAGCACTTTAAACCAGTCAAATGAATCTCGGAACAAATATTCACAACAACACAATAACAATTTTTACCTTAGTTTTATTGGGTAGGAAGTAGAGAGAGAGAGGCACAATTTGGGGTGTTCCTAAGTTCTTCCTTGGAAAAAAATCACAGGCACGAAGTCGGTTTGCGTTTGTCGCAGCGCAGCGGCACATCCAGAGGGACAGGAAAGGGGTTCAATATTAATCCGTCAAAGACGATCAGCAAATTCGCAATGAATTGCTTTCCAAGGTTTAAAATCCAGCGTGTTTCTTAAATCAGACACTTCTTCTGTTCACCCCACGGTGATAACAGCGATACAAAAACTCCCGCGATGGACACCCATCGAAAACACAAGCCGCCCCTGCAGTACTTGTTCTCGGCGCTGAGGTCTTCGCAAGCAACCGGGTCGGAAGGAGATCTTAAATCGACTGGCGAATACAAAACGAATGAGAGTATCCAGCAGCTGGAACATTTCATCACATTACGAAATATTTTGCAAGAATTCTGGAACAAAATATTCCACGTGGCACTTCCGGGCCATTCTGCAGACAAACGATTCTAAGAAGTGTTTTCGATCGGCACTAAAGAGTAAACATACATGAGAGCGCTCCTTTATGGAGTTCCGAAAAGGTGTCCTCCGATAAATTAACCTTCGCAAATAATAAAATAATAATCGACTTAAGAGCGGCAATTAAAATGAGACTAATTCAGATGAAGCGGCAAAATCAAACGAACATAAGAACCGAAGGTTTAGATTAAAGACAACCACTGTTGAAACACTACTGGAAGAAATTTAAATAAGTTACACAGTACTATATAGCTATGTAGATGAAATTGTTTATATACTTGCCACACATTGATTAGAACCAGTGGCAGTTAACCAGTAGTAATTTGGCCAATACCTAACCAACAGGATAAGTTGTAGTGATAGACGCAACAATGCAATTCTACGAACAACGCCCGAATGGGCCCAAAATGAATCAATTTCGGACTGGAGCTGCCGTATACGAAATCTAGCGGCACCTTGTGAATTTGGAACCGAATTAGAAACAGTGTTGAGAGATATGTTTGTAATAGGATTGGCAAAGGCCCGATTATGGATCGTTTATTCGAAGAAAAAGTGGATAAACTACCCCTTCCGAAAGCAGTCGAGTTAGCCATTAGTAGAGAGTCCAGTAGTCAGTTTTTTAGAACTTCTGACGTGGAGCAACTTCAGATCAAAACGGAGATAGAAGATATTTATCGGGTTCGATCAGCATCTGCTCGTAGAGGAAATGGACCATTGCAGTTTCGGAATCAACCTGGTTGTAGTAAGAGCATGCATAGTAATAAATGCAAGGTATGCGGCTTATCAAATCACACTGGAGAAAATTGTAAGTACCGCAACGCTAAATGTTTTTATTGTGGTAATAGTGGCCATGTGGCAAAAGTATGCTACAAAAAGAAAGAGCATAGTGATGTGCCGAACTATAATTTTTATGTTAGTGACGCGTCAAACAATAAATTCGAGGTTGCGAATGATTTGAATTTGGAATCTTTATTTAATGTACAGTCGAATGGTTCTCGACCAATAATGCAAACATTATTGGTGGAGCACACTCCCATTGATTTTGAAATAGACACCGGAGCTAGCGTGTCAGTAGTATCAAAAAAGTTGTGGAAGTCTGCTTTACCATATGTTAAGTTACAAAGTACTGATAAATGTCTAAAAGATTATACGGGTAACCAGTTTAGACCGGTTGGAGTGGCCAATGTTCAAGTTAAAATTAATAATCAGGAATGCAAATTAAAATTGTACGTTATAGATAATGGAGGGCCTCCACTTATGGGTCGTGATTGGTTATCTGAATTTGGTTTAGGTTTAGCTAACATAAATGAAATTTCTTTGGTAGAACTGTCGCAATTAGTAGCAAAATTTAAAGATGTTTTTGCTAATGAATTAGGATTATTTAATAGGAGTTCTGTGTCACTATCAGTTAAGGACGGTAGCAAACCCAAATTTTGTAAACCGGGACCGCTTCCATTTGCAATGCGTAACGAGGTGGAGGCAGAGACAAACCGATTAGTAAGTGAAGGTATCCTGATTCCAGTAAGTTTTAGCAATTGGGGAACGCCGATTGTCCCTATTTTAAAAAAGAATGGGGATATTAGAATTTGTGGTGATTTTAAAATTACTGTTAACCCCGTTTTAGAAGTTGAAAAATATCCTCTTCCAAGAATAGAGGACATTTTTTGCAAAATAGGTGGCGGCAAGGAATTCACGAAATTAGATCTTGCTCAGGCGTATCTGCAGGTGGAAGTAGTTGAAGAGGCTCGAGAATTGCTGACCATAAGTACGCATAAGGGTTTATTTCAATATACGCGTCTTCCATTTGGAATTGCATCCACTCCTGCAATTTTTCAAAAAATAATGGAGACCCTGTTACAAGGAATTGAAGGGTGTGTATGCTTTTTAGACGATGTGCTTATAACAGGTAATAGTAGAAAGGAACATGTAACGCGAATTGAGGAGGTTCTTTCTAGATTTAGGAATGCGAGATTGAAAATTGCCATTTCGAAATGTGAATTCTTTAAAAAAGAAGTTACTTATCTTGGGTACAAAATTGATGAGGAAGGTTTGCACACAGACGACTCTACAGTCATGGCAATTTCGCGTCTCCCGATTCCCCAAAATGTCTCAGAGCTCAAATCTTTTTTAGGCATGATTAGCTATTATAATAAATTTATACCGAATACTGCTAGAATTTTGCATCCATTATATGAACTATTGAAATCAGATATACCGTTTAAGTGGTCGGAATCATGCTCCACGGCGTTTAATCAAATTAAAAATGTGTTGTTATCGTCAAAAGTCCTGGTACA
Source organism: Limonius californicus (assembly GCA_014611495.1). Lineage (NCBI taxonomy): Eukaryota > Metazoa > Arthropoda > Insecta > Coleoptera > Elateridae > Limonius > Limonius californicus. Next base: position 8,780 of record JABXWE010010009.1, read on the forward strand.
TTTCAACTCTGAGTGGGAAATTAAGTTAGCCGTAGATGCATCTTGTTATGGCCTTGGAGCGGTAATTTCTCATGTTTTACATGCGGGCGATGAGAAACCAATTGGTTTTGCTTCCCGCACGTTAAATTCAAGCGAGAAACGTTACTCTCAAGTGGAAAAAGAGGCTTTAGCCATTGTCTTTGGCGTCAAAAAGTTTTATCAGTTTTTGTACGGTAGAAAATTTGTTTTAGTAACCGATCACAAGCCCTTACTGGCAATATTTAATCCTCAAAAAAGGGCTACCTCAAATGGCAGCGGATCGACTACAACGATGGGCGTTGTTATTGTCAAGTTTTTCTTATAAAATTCAGTATGTCAATTCAAAAGGAAATAACGCCGATGCGTTGTCACGCCTACCGCTCAAAACGTTTGTACCTGAATATTCGTATGATGTTAATTACTTAAAATACGTAAATGAGCAGATTGGGGTATTAAGTCATGTTGCAATTGAATCCCAAACTCAGCAGGATCCAATATTAAGGGAAATTTCAAAATATATTAAATCTGGTTGGCCTAGTAAAGTTTCACCAACATTGTCACCCTATTTTCAATTACGCAATGAGTTGCATTTAGAAAATAAATGTGTTTTTTGTGGGCCACGTGTAGTTGTTCCAGAGAGCCTCCAAGATAAGGTATTGAAAGAATTACACGCAGCCCATATGGGTATAGTTAAAACCAAATCATTTGCATGTTCGTACGTCTGGTGGCCCTCTTTGAACAAAGACATCGAAGAGTTAAGTAAATCTTGTTCCGCATGTTTACCCGTTAGGGATTTATCGGAAAAAGCTCCCTTAGAAGTCTGGCAGTGGCCAAACCAGCCATGGTCCCGGCTTCATATCGATTTTTGCGGTCCTGTCCGCGGTAAACAATTGTTGATAATTGTTGATGCCTTTAGTAAATGGGTAGAAGTTTTTTCGGTAAATAGTTTAAATAGTGTTCAACCATCAGTGTGTTACGTTCTATATTTGCTCGTTTTGGGATACCCCATACAATCGTTTGCGATAATGCAAAACAGTTTTATTCTAAAGAATTTAAAGAATTTACCAGTTTAAATGGCATTGTTGTAAAATCAGGTGCACCTTTGCATCCAGCGACAAATGGGGCTGCCGAAAAAGTAGTGAAAACTGTTAAAAAGGCAATCGAGAAGGCCTTTTTTGAAAATAATAATAAATTAAATTACAACCAAATTTTGAACAGATTCTTGTTAGACTATCGAAACACACGACATTGTACGACAGGCGAATCGCCTGCACAGTTAATGCTAGGACGTAAATTAAGAAGTAGATTAGATCTACTAAAGCGGGAAAACGAAAACAGTGCTGAAGAAAATTCACTAAAGAAAAAGGTCTTCAAAAGTCAAGAGCAACAAAAAAAAAATATTATAAAGGCAAAAAGAATGTAAAATTTAATGTGGGACAACTGGTGGCCGTTAGAGGTTATCGTGTAGTCAATAATCCCGTTTGGGCGCAAGCTAAAATTTTTAAGCGATTGGGTAGAAGGACTTATCTGGTACAAATACCAACAATAAATAATATTATTTGGAAGCGGCATGTAAATCAAATTGTTCCACATCAAATTCCGCGCTGTGAAGAACCTATAGCTGTACCGTGTAAAACAAGTATTACGGTTACTGAACCCTGTTTGGTGAAGGAGGAACCGGGACCCAGTATAAATGGAATTCCCTCCATGGAGGGTGAAGTACCCGTTTCGTCTAGACCTAAGCGTAACATTAAAGTGCCTGTTCGGCTCACATATGATTCGTTGTAAGTTTCGTATTTTCTGTTGGGAGATGTAATATGTGTAAAGTATATGTATACCCCACGAGCGCATGAGCGTGGGGTATGGATACAGCGTCCGATTGTGGGCAGTGTGTGTGAGCCCTGTCTTGTAAATGGTTGTTATTATGTGTGCACTTGTGGAAATAAAGTAGAATAAAATACAGGGATTAATTACTACTTCACAAACATTACAACCCCAAAATTGGGATAATTTTCACCGTTAAAGTCTTAAATAGCAGGGGGTATCAAAAACATACTACTTGAAATCCCCATGGATTTGATTCACAGTAGTGTTTTTACTTTTGGACTACTATTCAAGGTTAGTTTTTCAAAGGACATTTCTGCCTTATGAGTATTTTCACCAAAACTATTATTTCAAGGTATATTCTCGAGCGTACCTTTCCATGAAGTATTTTTGTCATGGGTATTTTTGCACGATTTCCTAGCGGAACGCAAAACTGTAGTATGTACGAAATGCGACTACAAAATACGGCTTATAAACTATTCCTGTAAGATTTATGTACACTAAAGGAAAAATCTTCATACATAAGTATTGAGATCTACAGAAAGAAAAATTATAGTTTTCAGCAAACAAGTTAATAGCGCCAAAACAAACGCAAATGTTTCCGAGACGGTGTGTTTTCAATTACAGAAACACAGTGTATATCCGCCTACAATTCCACACTAACCTTTAGTCCCTATCTATGCTGATTGCGTCGTTCCAGCGGGAGTTAAACCTTATCATAGTAATGTATATTACGTGATATTACACCGCAACTACATGGAAATTGTTTCTACAACAGGCCTCATCAATAAATATTTCATTGAGGAAATTTTTCCTTTGTCCATTTCCCTGCAAATATCGCAATTCAACCAAATAAGTTGTTTCGTAAATAAATTGTTATCTATATTCTATTAACTAGTTTCGCCTTGGTTGTTTTATAAATTTTTCAAATCCTAAACTGCTAAAATTACTCATTCAAATCCAATCTAATATTATGTCCATCTTTTATTGCAATCGTTTTACGACTAAACTGAAGTCTTACCAAAAATCAACAAACACATTTTTTACACATTTGGGAACCTCTTAAAGGCGTCTAATTAAAATTCCATTAGTCTCTCAAAAATATGTGCACGTTGGTTCTATTTCAATCATCAAGTTTTCTTTGAAATTACAAACTGGATCAGCTCACGAATTCGGAATTAAATTTGCAGACCTTGACTAATTTTCCATCTTTTCGCTTTTCGTAATATTATAAATTAGTAAGAGTTTCCAGGTCAACAACCATTTCAATGGAAGCCTTCCAGTTAATTAGGTAGGCTTGTAACCAATTTTATATCCTAAACATTCTTTAGCCGCACTTGTGCCTCAAGCATTCGTACTTTTTATTTTAAAACCCTTTTATAATTCCAGAAGTCGGCACTAAACACAAGCTCCGAGCGCTTCATTTAAAAAAATTGTTTGATGTCAGTACAAACAGTAATTCAATTTGTTATCGAGTGTCAACGGAGACTTGCTGTTACCGCGACATGTATACTCAAGTAATTAGAGCATAATCAACACCAAAACTTAGACGTAATTCGATAAAGTCGTTTCTACTGGGGACGAAAAGCCTGAAATATACCTACACATCCCACCTGACAAGGACCCTGAGAGCATCGTAAACTTAACTTTCCTACAGGCACTTTAGTGATTGAATCGAGAAATCTCGTCCCTTATTATTACATTAAGCATTATACAAGGAAAAAGCTTTTAATGCAATACAAAAGCCATAATAATTTAAGAGTACATATTACAGACAGTGGAAGTTTATGAACCTTTAAGAATTAGAATTATTTTGTTTAGCTTGCTTAAAACGTTTGAATGAAGGTGTATTTTTTGTGAAGCAAACTTTTGTATATTATAATAGCAGCTGAAATGATGTATTGGAGAAGGTGTTGGATATACATTATTGGACCACATCAGAAATGAAAGAATAAATGAAGTAATGCAGGTAGAAACGTCATTGCTCTATACAATAGAAATGAAACAACTAAAATGGTACGGACAAATGCGAAGAATGACCGAAAACAGGTTACCACGAAAAGCCTGGAATTCGAAACCAGCTTACAGAAGGAAAAGGGGAAGAGCTAGAAAGAGTTGGAACGTTGGTACTGCAGAAGCCATGCAATAACGACAGATACAAGACGAGGATTATCGAGATAAGAAAGCATAGAGATTGGGATGCGGAAAACGGCCAGGGCAATATATATATATATATATATATATTGCTATGAATTTTCTTAATTAAATTAATAATAATTATAATTGATGAAATCGCCCCACGTTGGCAGCGACCATAAATATATGCTATGAATTTTAATTATTGTTAAATTGTGATAATAAATTATAATTATGTAATTTCGTTGGGCGCCAAATTTTGAGTTTAACCTAAATTAATAAACCTAAATTGACATACCATAGCATATAAATTGACTCTAATTTCTCAGGTTAAGGTGAAAACGTGGCTTCACTAGTTTAGACAGGTATATATGAATCAAATATAACACATAATATCATCAGTACATAATTAAATTTAAAACTTAGCTTGAATATCCAGTCCCTTGGATGGTAGTGTAGACACCAATTCTTCGAAGACTGCTACCGCTGCATATTTTAATTTTGACAAGTTCCATTGTATCGGCCGGAATCAGTTAAATTTAGCAATGTCAGCTTCCAGTACGCAAATTTAGAGTTTAGTGGAATAATTTTCAGAACCACAGTATTAATTACACTCAAATGTTCCAATTTAATTAAGGTAAGTTCTTTTTCATACGTTAATTTTATTATATTCAATAAATGAATACGTAGAATTTTATTTTATTCTTATTTCTTTTCAGTTAAAATTTTCCAAAGAAAACACACTTGTATTAATTTAAATAAGGTAACTTATTTATTATTATTATACACACATTTATAATTAATAACCCACAATTACTGTTGTAGTTATATAAATCACTTTTTGACATTTGGTAAACAAAGAGACTTAACCTCACTTTTGAGATTCAAAGTAATGCATTGATTTTACATTACAATTAAATTTGGGCGCTGATAAAAAAAATGCGTGCATTTAGTTCGATGGCCATATAGGTACTAAATCAATTATTTTCTGCCAGACACCTCTGCAAATCTGACAAAATCGAATCGTAACTAGGTAACATAACAAAGACAAGAATGGAATTTCCAAAACAAAAACTAGTGAGACATTTATAAATAAATTTAAAATGATTGATAGAAAGCTTATGCCTAAACCTATTAAAAAACTAATTTTAGATTCAGAATCCCTGAATTATTATCTATAAATAGACACCCCATAAGCCAATATTCGAAATTACAAAAAATTTTTATATTTTTCAAAATATTGTTAATTATACTAAAATGATTCCAACACCTAATAAAAACACACTTAACACAATTCTTGAACAATTATACGAGTTTTACAACACAACAAACCTCCTATAAGACGGATATACATAACAAAATTAACACATTTCTATAAATAACCTAACTTTTTCTAATTTTATTATAAAACTGCAATTATAGTTAACTAAACACAACTAAATTGTTAAATAAACATGACAAAAACCTACTTAGCTCTAATACACAACTTATCTAGCTAATATGACACAATTAACATAAAAATTATTTACTTATTCTCTATAAATTTACCATAACAGCAATATTTGAATTTTAGGGCTCCGGTACAGTCCAAAGAGACCCCCATCATCAACCAAAATGAGTACTCAATCATACTACAGGATTACAAACAGTCAAATACTGCCAATTCACATATAGAGTAAAAGAATTCCTACCATGATACATCGTAAACTAGTATCGGAAACACTTTTCATCTCAAACAGGTTTATAAAGACTTTTTTAACTATAATGTTTCATTAATTATAATTAATTAGGACATGAATAATCTACCTAAACTACATTTCAGGTGAAAATATGGAATTTAACATCACAAATATCCTTTTTACACATATACCAGACCTTCCGAAGGCATTCTTTGTTTAGTTTAAGGTATTATAATAACATTTAACAAATATTTAACTATGATTATTTTAATTTAACATAAATATCATGGCAATATATATATATATATATATATATATGTTGGTTTTGAGGTTTCCGCGGGTGTTGTATGCTGTGATTGGCTTCCAGGTATTCTTCCGCGTAGTAACTTCTTGGTCCTGGGATGGACCGGGATGGTTGTCTTGACGACGTTTCGTCAAAATCACATTTGCCATCTTCAGGTCTTGTCAGATAACTTTCTGCTGGTGCTGTAACGTTTCGCCCCGGTTGCTTATAGAGGGCTATAACGCCAATTAATTATACCCTGGGTGAGTTCTCAAGCTGCCCAGGATTCAATTACGTCTGCTTGGAATAACACTGCAGATCTGCACGAAATTACTCCGCGACGGAATCTGCAGGTGTCGGGTACCTACAACCTTGAATTGTTTCGAAATTTCTCCAAAACTCAATTCAAGTGTGCAAGCGGCATCTACAGCAACTCTCCGTAGCATGAAATTACTCCACGTCTTACGGCGAATCCTGTACAGGGTGCTCAACAATAGCAAATAACAGGAATTACTAATTCTTGGTTACGTCGTTGATTCGAACACCAACTCGCCAAGTATTAATATTTCCAGGCAGAAATTTATAGCGCTGGTAGTTGATTCAAACACCGATACACCAAATGGTAATAATATCTGTAACAGGGAAAACAGACTACGGGGCAGTCAACTGAACGAGCAAAGCAGATTAAATAACTATACTTAACAACTTCACTCTCAAAACGTGCTACCTGACAAATTCAGCAACGACGGTCACCTGGCGAACTCCTCTGGATAACCCAGCTTCGGGATCTGTAACTGGAAAACCAAAACTATTAAATTCGCTAACACAACGGCGACGGAAACGCTTGAAAATACTAAATACACTTTCAGGTAAGTAAACGGAATTAATTAACGGTTATTACAACGGCGGTTATTTCAGGAACGGATATTCAAACAACAGGAACTTCTAAGACTGATCTTAGAAGCAAGGTTGTGGAATAAAGTCTGGAATAAGATTAATTTGAACTGGCCGAGCTTGGGGTTTTATACCGGTCATTTTACTCTTCAGACATGCGCGCCACCCCACTCTTGTTTGGAGCGGCCGAATGTTCTAGAAGATTCTCGAAATTTTTTGGTTCGCGACTGCGGGCTGTTGGTTTCTGTTGTATGTTTGTTTTTTGGCGAGAACCGGTTTCCAAGCGTATTGTAGTCTTTGGGTATCATCACGAGAATTTAGGTTTCTTGGACGTTTCTCAATATCTATAGCTTCCCTTATTATTCTTGATTTCAGGTGTCCTATGGTGGTCAGTACTTTGGTGTTCTCGAAAGCAATTTTGTGGGATGATGTGTTTACGTGTTGTGCCAGTGATGAAGCCTTCGTTCCTTCGTACGGCATTTTCGTATTCTTCTTTTCTCACATTGACTCGACTGTTTGTTTGACCTATGTATGTTTGATCGCCGTCCTGGCAAGGAATTTCGTAGACACCTTGATTCTCCAGGGGTATCCTTGTTTTGGGGTTTCGTAGAATGGAACTGTTGGTTGTGAGTGTTGTTTCCACATTGTGCCTTCGTAGAATTCTAGAGATTCTGTCTGTTGTTCCTTTGACGTATGGCAAGTGGGCTTTGGATGTAGGTTTTTCTTTTTCATCCTGTGGCTTCGCTTGGCTGGGTGTAAGTGTATTATTGATAGTTTGATTCTTGAAGCCATTTTGTCGTAAGGTTTTTCGAAGTTTCTTCATTTCTTGGTCTTTGTTTTCTGGATCTGCGAGTCTTTGAGAACGGGTGACCAGGGTTTTAACCACTGATCGGAGTTGTGCCAGATGGTGGTGTGACTCCACGTTGAGATAGCGGTCTGTGTGAGTGGGTTTCCGGTACACCCCGTGGCCCAGGTTTCCGTCCGCTTCTTTTTAACCAAAACATCCAGGAACGGTAGTTGGTTTTCTGATTAAATTTATACTCTGAATTTGATTTACGGGTGGAGACTATTTAGATGGTCCAGGAAGTTGTTAAGGTGTGTCTTTCCATGTTGCCAAATAACAAAGGTGTCGTCCACATATCGTAGCCAGAGTATGAGTTTGTGTACTGCTGTTTCTAGTGCTTTTTGTTCTAGGTTTTGCATGAATAGATTCGCTATGACTGGGGATAGCAGCAGTGTTTCGTCAATTCCATTATGTGGACTGGTGGATCATATTTTTGTTTGATTATGCCCAGAGATTCGTCTATGGGAACGTTGGTAAACAGTGATACCACATCTAAAGTTACTAGTAACCAGCCTTAGTAACCAGCCTGGCTCTACTTTTTCCTTCCTCAGTAACTCGAAATGACTTGCGTTCTTAACGTAAGATGCGGTTTCTTCGGTGTCAGGTTATATATATATATATATATATATACAAAGTGTTTTATTCATTACAAATCTAAGAAACAATAGGTTAAACGGAAACTATGGTTGACGTAAACGATCAGGCCCCTTACCTTCAGTAGGTACTTATGAACTATGAATATAGGAAGTAAATTTGGTAAGGAAATTATCTAAAGATAAGTTCCTTGCGAAGTGAACAATGGAAGCCTAATGCCAATCTACTAACAAACACGGCCTTAAATATTAAATCTCTGTTAGGATTCGTTATGCTCAGCCAAATAAACGATTGTATTCTGCAAATGAATTAAAGCCGATGTATTGGCCAAATGTCTATATTTGATTAACCCTTATTTTTGAAAATCCTAATGCTGTAATATAAAATTAATTCTTTAGTTAAAGACATATTTTAAATCTTGTAGCCACTCACAATATGATTCAGGTGCTCATCGCCGTCAGTTTCGTAGCGATGCAGGAAGGGCAGTGCAGAAGGCATCCACTAGTTTTTGTAAACATCTTCAACATTTTTAGCATCAATCTCGCACAAACTTTGTGGTAGTGTAGTCTATGCCTGAAATGTTCATCCAGTACCGTAGGTGAAATTTGAGGAAAATCTGCGGCTATTTTCGATATCATAAAACGCCGATTTTCACAACTGTTCTTGTTTCCTTTTTCCATAATACAGTCGTTGACAACAGTTTCACACTTCGTTTCTCATCGTACACGTTTGTTCGGCCATCTGTAAAATTCTTATACCAATGTCTGACCTTCCTTCATTCATGATGCTTGAACCATAAACCTCGCATATGTGATATACATTTCGACAGCATACTTCACCCTTGACGGTATTTTCAATCATAGTGTTCATTTCAGCACTTTATTATTACTCCAACTGAATGCCATAACAAAATCACGGTAAAGTGACGTGTGGGTAGCTCATTATCCACACAATGCTTCAAATTGACTACGCTCCTGATACAGCGAGAATATTTCAACGGCCCTTAGTTTCCGAATGAGCCTCTTGGTTTTATACTATGCTCTGTCTTGTAAACATGTTCTTTAAATCTGTTTTCAAAATTACATTTAGTTTGCTCAATATATTTTCGATTACAGTGAAAACAATTTCGTATATCTCCGACTTTCCCAACTTCTCACTTTATCTTTAGGGTTTAATAAAGTCCGAATGTTCTTGTTCGAACAAAAATACAATTTTGGAATTTACTTGTTCGCATATCTTTACACCGCCTTTAGTAGAATGGAACAGACAACAGTTTTAGTTTATTTTGTGGTAACTGCGCAAACTCGTGAAATTATGAATATACACCCTGATTTTATACAAATGATTGCTACTGAATTTTTGTTACCACGACGTTAGCTTACAAAAATCTATACACACAACTAAAGTATATAATAAAACAAACAATAATAGTTTTTCAATTCATCATCATCATCATCTGACATGGGGCTGACTCCAGGGTCACTCCTGGATTACGCCAGGCCCACCCCATGCCAGTAGGTGGGAAGGAATTTATGGGATAGGGTGGGATCGGGTGAGGTGTTGCATCGCGTTAGCATGCCTGCAATGTATACCGCAAGGCACCGCTGCTGCAACACCGAGTAATTAGTAAGCTACGCATCAATGGGGTTTTTGAGTACGTAACCGAGACCGTTATGCGGTTATGCATTTTAACCTAATAACTTTGGTATCCAAGTTTCACCTTGTTCGTATCTATTAGCTATCTATTGTTCTAAGGTAACAGATTCCACCTATCTTAGTTTCCTAATAACTAATAACTTAATATTTCCTTCTTTCCCATCCTTCCTCTCTGCAACTGTCGGCTCGAAGTCCATCGTTTTCTTTCCCACTAGTACTTGTTTCGTTCCTTCTCCTTTGTTTTCCCCTTGCTCGCCCTCTTGCTGCTTCTTCTTCTTCGTTGTCCTGTTCTTCTTCAGTCAACTCTTGATCGGATTCTTCAATCAGTGCGTATACTCTTCTTACTTCTCTTCGGATGTCCTCTTTTTTTTGTGCCCATTCCTCCCATGTCTGTTTAGGTATGTCGGTGTTTTGTATGTCCCTCTCCAATTATGTATTCCACGTGTAGCATGGTCTTCCGATCTTTTTTTCTTCTGTTTTGCATGGCATAGCTTGCTGTAGAGGATGGTTGGCAGGTCTTCTTAGAATATGTGCCCAGTATTTAATTCTTGATGTAGTGAGCCGTTTAGATATTGATTTCCCTTCTAGAATTCCTTGTGCCGTCGAAGTGTTTTCTTCCCCCGTGATTAATTGAAATAGCTTGAGTATTTTCGCTTCCATGCTTCGAAGTGCCATTTTGTTGGCTTTCGTGATTGCGATGGTTTTCAGTGCAGTTGTAGCTATGATGGAATTGTATATTATCGTCTTTATTCCGTTTGGTAGTTTATGTTGTTGTAGGAGAGAAAGAATCATATGTGTGGCTTGGTGTGCTTTGGTTATTCTTTGGTTTACTGTCTCCGGTCTTGCTAATGAGTCTGGGAGATAAACGCCTAGGTACTTGAGTTTGCGTGTTTGTCTTAGTTCCCAGCTCCCTATTTTCAGTATGTTATCGGCTGCTCCTCTAATCCTTCCTTTGCCTGGGGCTCTTACCATCACTTCGCATTTGCTGATGTATATTTCTAATCCTGCCTCGGTTAGGTTTGCTATCAGCATGTCCAAGAGTCTCCCCGCGTCTTCCTCCTCTTCCGCTATAATTAGTAGCTCATCCGCATAGGCCAGGATCTTAGGAAGGTTAAGATTTTCTTCGATTGGTGATGGTGTCGTCAGTTATGAAGCTATTTTCTTTAGGACCCTGTGCAAAGTCATCGTGAATAATCTGGGCGAGAGTGGGCATCCTTGGTTAACCCCTTCCGTTTTCTTATATACTTTTGTTCTCTGCCCAAGCCATTGCAACATCGTATTTTCTTGTAGACAGGCTGTAATTACTCGGTTGATGAGATACTGTGGTGTTCCTGAATCTTTCAGGGCTTTCACCGAGGACTAAATGGTGTCGAATGCTCTTGTTAGGTCTAGGGCTACCAGTACCGTTTTTCCACTCCCTCTCCATCTTTCATCCAATATGCGTCTTGTTACATATAAATGGTCTTCCACCGATCTGTTGCTTAGGAATGCTGCTTGGTACGACGGTATTTCTGGGGTTGTCTCATCCAGTACTCTCAACAGGTATTTTGCGTAGATTTTGTAGCCTACATTGTAAAGGCTGATTTTCCTGTGGACTTTCGTGAATTTCGGATTTCTTACTTTTGGTAGAGAGACTTGCATGGTTGTGATCCATTCCGTTGGTACTTCGTTGCTGATCCAGATGTCTTCTATCGTTTTACATACTAGTTCTATGAAGGTTGTTGGGGCGGCTCTCTCCTTGTTTTTCTCATGTATTTGTATGTATTTCTTAGCCTTATTTCCGGTGGATACTGGTTTATGTTCCGGAAAAAACTTTCACACTTTTCTGGTTCATGTTGCTCTTGGGCCTGTCTTTTGTCACTAGTTGCTTGCCACAGCTCTTTCTTTAACTTGGGGTTCCTGTTCCTATTGTATCTGAATTGTACTTGTTGATGCCGTGCTAGAGCCCTCCTTCTTCTAGGGGTCATTGGCGACGCTGACCTAGTTAGACTTTGCCGCGCGGCTACTATTAGGGTCTCAGCAATTGGTTTCCACGATGTGGGCTGTTGCGTGCTACTTCCTCCCTGGACTCTTTGTTGATACAACTTTTTGACGTCAGCATTCCCCAATAACTGAATGTTCCACTTGTTATTCGCTATCTTGCTCTTGTCCCGTTCTCTGTGTGTTGTGATTTCCGAGTTCTCTGTGTTCGCTTCTAGTGAAGCTGTCACTATTTTATGGTCTGTGCTCACCTCCTTTACCCATTCCGCTCCGATATAATGAATTTTGGTGTGCTTTTCGCGCTTGGACAGAAGATGATCTAATTGTGCTTCGTATTACTGTCAAAAATCGGAAATTTTGAAGAATCGATTCTCGATTCTGAAATAAATCGATTCCACAAGAATCGGTTCTCGATTCTAGAGTCGAATTTCGATTCTCGATTCTAGAATCGGATTTCGATTCTCGATTCCAGAATCGGATTTCGATTCTCAATTTTAGAATCAGATTTCGATTCTCGATTCTAGAATCGGATTTCGATTCTCGATTTTAGAATCGAATTTCGATTCTCGATCTAGAATCGGATTTCGATTTTCAATTCTAGAATCGGATTTCGATTTTCGATTCTAGAATCGGATTTCGATTCTCGATTCTAGGATCGGATTTCGGTTCTCGAATCGAGAATCGATTTTAACGACGCTGCAGAACCGATTATTGAAGCTAAAGAACCGATTCCTATTCCAGACTCAGAATAGTTTGACAGCACTAGTGCTTCGGTTTCTCTGTTTCTCCAGGTGGTGCGGACTGAATCCGACCTGCTCCAGGTGTTCTGTATAGGTAGCTGGAATAAGTGAGCAAGGTATTTCAGTGCTTGTCCATTATCATTACTTCTTAGGTAATGTAGCTTGGGGTCAATCCATTTTCTATTCTCTTCTGTGAGGTCAGTTTTACCGATACGTGCATTGAAGTCTCCTACTAGTATTATCGGTGCCCTCTTCATGAATTCCCTCAGTAGGTCATATAATTCTGCCATTACCCTGGCCATTCTATTGTCTGATGGTACATGTACTCCGATGATATTTACGTTGGTTTTCTCTATCTCCACCGCCCCAATGCATAAATTTTCTGATAGTGGCTTGAACCCTTTTATTTTTCTTCGGCTTCCTTTTCTTATTAAGATCGCTACTCCTCTCCTCGTGGAGTCGCGTTTCCCCCCGCTTAATTGCCATGTGTAACAATAATAGTTCTCCAATTATAAAAAATAGTGGACAACGTTTACTGTTCCTGCATTATCATCATCAACAGTTTATAAGAGCTACTAATGACAAACTTTCTGCCGTACCTACATGGTGAAAAACCTTCTTCGACGCCAAAACTTGTTCGAATTGTTATTGTATGAGAGAAGAAATAAAGAATACCACGGTTTCATAAAACTATTCTTATTATAAACAAACTTTTGCCTTCTTGATTCTTACTCTAGACAAAATAAGGCTGTTGTGAAAAAGAAACAAAACCAACTTAAAACCTGTTCAATGAAACAATAAATAAATTTATTTAATTTTATTTATTGTATAAAGTATCACCAGAATTGCTAACACAATAATGTATTTGTATACTGTACTTTAACCAATGAGACGAATGACTAGTAAACTAAAGGACCACAAGGCCTAAAAATATTTAAGTTTCTAATCCAACGATCGATCGTGAAATCCCTAATTCGAGCGAGCCCATTTAATCATCCGAAAGACTTCTTAAATTATAAACAAGATAAAACAGCATACGCTGCGTATTCATTACAAAACAACTAAAATTCTAAATCAATCCAACTCGTCGTCTCTATAAGATAGTCTCGATTTGTATTCATACGCACATGCCTTTCGCACTAGAAATCTCGCCCGCATTTTTTCCGACGGTGAGAACCTCTTTTCAACGTGTACTATTGGATTTTGCTAAAACTAGATCAGCTGCAAGTGCACACTGAACATGCCACCCTCTCTGAGAAACAATATCTCTTTGCAGCAGTCAAGTTTCCTAGACTTGAATAAACTTTATAGAACACAAGGTTGGGTAGTGGTTTCACCAAATCGCATTAATTTGTTGTCTGTTAAAACATTTAGGGCTTATTTAAGATAAAATTAAACTCTAAAGGCAGGCAATGGATAAGACTAACAAATTCCTGCCAAGTTGCTTTAAACTTTACTTCCCCGAAGACAGGTAGCTTACTAAAATATTCCCGTTTTAGTTGAGGGAGGGTAGTTTACTTCTAAAAGCCGACTTCTGAAGCTACGAGTAATCAGATCAAGATACTCATTTACCGTCGGCGTAATTAACGTTTCAAGTATTCATAAAGAGATTAATAATGATAAAATTATAAGAGCACTTAAGTCTGTCGGTGGCAGTTATGGGCGCCTCACTGAATACAATTATATATTATTAATAAAACTCGCTATAATTATTTTTTATTAATTCAATCGTTACTAAATATGTCTATGAAGAAAACATAATTATCATCTATTATCTGTTCGTTACCATTAACTCCAAAGAAGGAAATTATGTGAGAGGCTATTTAACTTTTAAATTAGAAGATAAGCTGAATTAAAAAGTTTAGCATTATTGAGATAAATTCATTCCGGCCATCTATATTGATATCCCAAAATTCAGTCATCCAATACCTGTCAGTCCTTTTATTAAATTCCGATAGAAGTTATGACCTCCTCATATCCTGTGCCTTTACCGACTTTTATGTGCAGTACAGTCGGAACCAAATTTAGTATTTATATACTGTCGAATTCAATACGAGGGGTCTCTTGATATTTCCACATTTTATGTTAACTGATTGAACCAGACTAGCTCTGACACAAAGAGAGGAATTGCCTACATCCACAGACCCTTGTTTACACCTGCTCTGCCGCGTTAGAAGTCTTTCAAAGAAAGACAACGGAATTTCGAACATCATGGCAAAGCTGAAAATCAATTGATGGCTCTTTGAAGCCCTCATATTGAAGATGTCCGACTCGTGTCGGTATTTTAATCTTTCTCGGATCACCTTGTCAAGTCTTACTTTCATAAAAAGTAAATTCCAGGTCATCCTAATGACTTGTGGAAATGTCAGGCATTAATGGGGATGCGTGAAATAGGCGAAAAGTAAATGCTTCGCTCGGGATCTTACGTCACATCCGTTTTAGATTTTTAGTTAAATTTTCTTCATGTCTATGCCATCATGTGATGCTCAAGCTCTAATATAAACCGGATTTTCGTACATGTTTCTAATACGGCGCATCCCGTTATAGGTCATGAGGCAGAATGCTCACTCTTGAGCTATTTTGTTACAAACATTTGTACGCCATATACAGGGTGTTTAAAAACAAAGTCGGATAAATTATCCAAGTATACATAGTACTCATCAAACCAAACAAAAAAGTCGTAAAAATATATATATATATATATATATATATACATAGACATACAAGGTGGTTGTATTTTCATTAACCAGCTTATATTTTCGGTAATATTAGAGATACAAGAAAAAGTCAAAGGAACAAGTTTCTTAGTTTCACTTTATATACAACATCGCGACGAACTAAACATGGAAGGACACCGATGGGAGCCCTCTCCAATAAAGTCCTGAGGTCAAAAGCATACTTACCTAGAATAAGCTCATAGAATGTAACATATTCTGATTGCTAATAAATTAATCACAACAAAAAAAAAGTTTCATCGTGCTCTTGCGTCGATGCAATAAAGCAGAAGCAAATTATACAAAATTTAACTTGTGTTCTTCGGTCAAAAAGCGCGGAATTCACCTGGCACTCACATTATAATATTTACTTTTTAAGATGTCTTCAACACTTACAACAGTAATTTGTAAATTTGGATTCCCGTCTCTAAAATATTTCAAACATGCGACTTTTAGAAAAGCCTTGATTGCCGTATTGTGCTCGCAATCTTGTAAGAATTTTAATCTAATTTACGTCTTCGTTCGTAAGAACAATTGCCATGTATATGTTAACAAAAAGCATGACCAGCCTTTAATTATTTCGAATTGTCTTCAGATGAGATTTTAAGCATTTAAACATTCCTGTTTAAATTTCAACACTCCTCGTATCTTATATCTCCGCACAATTTATTTATTACTTTCTGAAAGATATTACCACACACTATATGACGTACTACGTGAGTCGTGCCCCACGAGTTCATATGATTTATTTTTACACTAGTTTGTAATAACATTCCGCAATTTTTACGGCCTCCAAATCTAAAAATACTATTCCCTTCATTCGTCCCAGCTTTGAAATTAAATACTTTAAATCGAGGAAGTATAATTATTAACTTTTACTCAATTTTAAACCGATTTCGTTCTCTATTAGGTATTACCAGTACAGAATAAGTTACATTTAAATTAGAAAAATTCCATTTAATTTTAACACGATAAAAGAGTAACAATCTGCTATTTCCATCAAGCTGAGATCACACAGCTTACGACAGGAAATTTAGTTTCGGCACGCTGCTCGTTAAAATTTCAAATTTTGAAATAATTTAGAAAAGGTATAAAATCTGCATTACAATCTGCGTGGGTAGGTGGTTAAACTGTGTTTTCCAACTCTCTCATTTCCACGGCCAATTAATTCACAAGTTTTGAATGAATTAAACGGGGAGTAAAATCGATACGTAACAAAAACAGGGACCGCCGAAGTAAAAAAGGAAACATATTTCCCATTCCGCAATGAAATTGTCTGGCTGGAGATACAAAAATAGCATTTTATTACACAACTTTCTCAGCAATACCTTCGAGATTTGAGGTCACTTTTAATGATTATTTCAGTTCGTGCCTCTCCAGGGAGTTGTCAAATTCAATCCCATCCACCACATATGTCGTATTTTCCAAAATTTACTTGGCGATAGGTACCTGTTAACGCGTCAGGACTAATCAAAAAGCGATTTATTTTCATAAATCTACCCAATTTAATAACCCGCGTGATAAATTGCCCCTTAAGTTTGTAGTGGTTTACCAGCTCCTGCAGGCTATAAGCGAACAAAAAGAAACCCAGATATTTTTCACTCCTAACAAGAGCACAAACGAAAAATTGAATTGTCTGCGTGACATGGAGTAATAACAGTATCACAGTCTAGGAAAATTGGCCTACTGTAACACAATTTTCAAGTTGGTTGGTTACAAATTGTTATTATTGACAAGTCCGAAACATGCGGTTCCGATTGTAATTACTATAGATCATGAGTGAATTAATAAACTGCTAGCTGAACCCCAGGGCTACGCCTTACGCCTGTAATGCTATATTTTTAAAAAATATAATTTATATGTAAGATATGTACGTAACACCTTCTGAAATACAAAAAGGACAGCCAGAGACGTGAAGAAGTGCTTCCCGTGTCATTATAGTTATACATAAATTTCAGTTTTAAAATAGAGGTGGCAGGATTGGAGCAAAATTTTGAGATAAAACTGTAATGACGATCACACTAGATTATAACGAGACCTTTCATACTATAATTATTTTCTTGTTATATACGTTACTCGTGCTATCAGAGAAAGAAGAATTATTTAAAATACAAAAACTGAAATAGAATGTTTATTATTGATAAGAGATTTTCATTCTGGAAGAGTACTCAAAATAAAATCAAAATATGCATTTTCTACTAAAAATACAAAAACTTTCATAGATATAGGGGATACCGGGGCTAATGTGGGCAACTTTCATGTAAATAGGTTCAAAAAGACAAATAAACTCTAAAATAATCTAAAACTTGTAAGAGTGTATTATTTAATATGTTTACTTTAATTGTACAGTTCACTATATTGTTCAATAATAAAAATTACATAATTAAAAAAGTAATTTTTGTACACGCTAGCCCTATATAGGGGTTAATGTGGACATAAGAATAAATTATATGGGGTCATTGTGGAGATAATGAATTTATTGAAAAACCACGAATTTAAATAAACATAATATTGAATATAAAAATTATAGCGTTTCTGAACAATAAGTACATTAATTATTCATACTTAATGTTAACAATCTTAAAGCACATCATACATTGAAAAGTCAATATCAAAACTAATGTAGCCAGGTAGCTTCGATGGCATTTGGAGGAAGTAATTTGCTAATAATATCGTTCCGTTGTACTATAGCAACATCATCTATGGCTGGGAATACAAAATTTCCTCTTTTCTTCCTCATATACTTAATTTCACAATCATTGACATCATACCTACTCTCAATTACTTACTCAACCTATAAAAAGTGATTAATTCCGTGATAATTACAATCGACGGCTAACGGTAAACATATTAAAAGTATCAAGAAAAATAGCAAGGGCGCAACAACAAAAAGACAAACATCAAAAATTTAGCAAGACAACATTAGACCTAATAGAAGATAGGAAAAATATGCAACGCTACTGAAGCGAGGACATGGTGAAGATATCAGAAATAAGTAAAATGATAAAACATAATATAAGAAGAGACATAATAAAATACGAAATCCAGAAAGTAGAGGAAACTCTGGAAGAACGAAAACGCATAAAAAACATTCTAAGGTCATTAACGGAAGGCAAACATAACATAATAAAAATAAGAAACGATAATAATGAAGTAATACCCGAAAAAGAATAAATAATAAAAGTGGTAGAAAAATACTATAAAGACCTATATGATACTAAGTCAGAGCCGCCATTAGAGAAAAAAGAAGAACATAGAATTCAAGTTCGAAATGTGGGGTTAGAGGAAATACCAAATATTTAGAAGAAAATAGAAGAAAATGACAAACGGACGCGCCCCCGGAGAAGATCAAGTAATAATCGAAATGCTCAAATACGGCGGAACACCTATATTATACAGGGTGTCCCATGACATGATATCCATAGCTTAAGGGTGTGTTGCTGAGGTTATTTAAAGTCAAAAATGTCTAATGAACATATGCCCAAAACTCTATCCTAACTGAGCTATGGTAATTTGAAATCTGAATAAATATCAGGTAAAATCTCATTAAAAATCAGTTAAAAAGAAGTTGCTTTATTGCATTCATTGATCAAAATGTCCACCCAATTGCTGTATACATATTCCAGCTTTTCTCAGAATTGAAGAGATGGCTCTGCTAACAGTCTCAAGATCAGCACGAATATTTTCTGCGGCATCCATAATCCTAGCAACAAGTTGTTCTCGGTTTTCAGGATTTACTGCATAAACAAGACTTTTCAACCTTCCGCAAAGAAAATAATCTAGGGGATTAAGGTCGGGTGGTCTTGCTTGCCAAGCAACTGCTCCACCTCTTCCAATCCACCGGTTCGTATAATTTTGATTAAGAAAATCTGTTACTTGTCTACCAAAGTGAGGAGGCGCGCCATCGTGTTGTATCCACATTCGTCGTCTTACATTGAGAGGAACTGCGTCCAGTAATGTTGGAAGGTCATTTTCCAAAAAAACGTAAATAATGAACGGCCATAAAACGTTCTTCTATTATAAACGGACCAATGAGATGGTCATCAATAATACCACACCAAACATTCACCAAAATCTATTTCGAAAATTAGTCTCCCTGGTTTCCCGTGGGTTTTCAAGTGCCCAACAATGTGAATTCCTGGTGTTATTGATGCCGTTTCGGGTGAAGGTAGCTTCATCACTAAACAATATGTTCCGACAAAGCCTTCGATTTCTCACTAACCAGCGACTAAATTCAAGTCTTGCTGTGCAGTCGGCAGGTTTTAAAGCTTGTACAGGTACGATATGGTATGGGTACAAACCGAAATTGTGTAAGGTTCGCCATATTCTCATGCGGCTTACATTAAGTTTGTTGGATATTCTTCTTCTTCTTGTGCAAGCTCTTGTTACACGGAACGTGCAGAAGTAGCTGCAGGAAACTTGCCCGTTTATCTTAAACACCAAAGGACATTGCTAAAAACTTGTCTACAAGGCACTTTACGAGTAGAAAATCGCCGACGATATTCTTCAACTGCCGCTCGTCCGTTTCCATTACAGAATCCGTAAACATAGCGCATGTCGGCGTATTCTTCATTTAAAAAATGAACATACTTTTAAGCTAATTTGAATGTTAAACAAAAACGAAATACGCTGAATTAAATTAAGTGACGTTTCCTATCACAATGAATGACAACTGATGAATCACAGCGAAATTCAGCGGTGCATTAGTAGGGTTTTCTGAAACTTCAAATACTTGTACCTCAGGATAGAGTTTTGGGCATATGTTCATTAGACATTTTTGACTTTAAATAACCTCAGCAACACACCCTTAAGCTATGGCAATCATGTCATGGGACACTCTGAATATACTACAACAGCTATACGACAAATGATTACTGAACAAAAAATACCGGAGGAATGGAACAACGCTTTGATGGTTCTATTATTTAAGAAAGGAGACCAGGAAAAATTTGGAAATTATAGACCAATTAGTCTCATGTCAACACTTTATAAAACCTTCACAAAGATCATCACAGAAAGAATAACAGACAAACTAGATAGATATCAGCCCAGAGAACAAGCGGGATTTCGCAAAGGGCACAGTATACTTGACCACCTACAAGTCACAATAACATTAACAGAGAAGGCAAACGAGTATAATATTACATTATGGATGGCTTTTACAGACTACGAAAAAGCATTCAACACTGTAGAAATATGGGCAGTTCTAAACACGCTGAGTAACTGCAGTATAGACCACAGATATACAAATATTATAAAGTACATATATAAAAACGACGTCACATTCCAGGTGAACTTAGAAGCAAAAATTAATACAGTTTTAAATTATAATTCTTTAGGGAACTCAAAGGATAAATCCCTTTTCCAAAAACAGCATGTATAGTTGTGCAAAAAGACGGCTACCAAAAATTTAACAATTTATATTTCTAAAAGGTACCTGGAAGCTCATATGGATAAACAAATTATTTCTTACATTACTGAGCTTTTGGGTACTGCATGGACTAGCAAGGGATGAGCGGTTAAAGATGTAGTTTTTGGATGTTTGGAAAGTTTTCAGAAGAGTAAAATGTTACAATGAGATTTGATGTTAATAAATCGTTGGGTTATAACAAGTGTCTAAAGTAATTTCCTTCTTCTAGATATTTGTGTTTATGGCTGCTACAAATGATTCAGCAAATCATCTAGTATGGTGTTTCCCTAAGTGTGTTTACCGATATTACCTTCGACAACGACGAGTGCCATGTCGAAATACACACAACGCAGCAAAATCGAATGAAACGTATTCAAATTGTTAACTGAACCACTTCGTTTGGAAAACTTTCCCATTTCCCATTTTGCATTTACTATAAAGCCATGTTAGATGACATAGGAGTCGAACGTTGCTGTAATATGTACTTAAAATATTTCTAACCGTATAATACTGGAGTTGGAATTACCCCAGATAAGCAAAATTCTTAGTTAGGGTGTACAATAAGCCAATGATGGCTGCAGTGCTTAGAGATCTTGGAAAACCGCGTCCTAGATTTCGCTCTTTCAAATCAATTAATCAATCAACCGTATAATACGTGCTGATACATTCTATATTTTTTTAGAAATTAAAATTTAAAATAGTGTAACACTGCGACCATTAAAGGAGTACCCAATTATTAATTAATAAATCTTTTGTCTACTAATGCTACCAACGCATTGATCTTATCGTTTGCTAACACATTGAAACTTGGAAACAAATCGAATGTTGCTTCGTTCGCTGCAGATATATCTCTCGGTAAATCCGGGAGGAGCTGTTAGGTTGGTGATTTTTCAGCTATTTGTTATGTTGTGTAAATTGTTATTGCATCAACGTCTTCTTTAGAAAATATAAACATGTTTACCATCCTACGAAGCTCCTGTAATCGTTTAGTATAGAGTTTATTACTGAAAGACTTTTCCACACACCGTTTTAGGGAAAATTAGAAATATTTAAGAAAGGTAAGGCAAAACCCGCTCTAAAACTTTTAATCCCTAAATAAAAACGTGGATATGCACTCACATAATGAATGGTTAACGCACTGTTAAACACTAACTTTTTTGATGGCTTTGTCCACTTTTCATAAACGAAAACAACATATAGAATACGCGGATTTTCCAACTTAAATAATGTGCACAAAGTTATAAAGAGTCGTACAATATCTAGGGCTTACTTGCCAGCGGTAGGGAAAACGAATTTACGATAATGCTGAATGTACTAAAAAACAGATACGTTGAATTACACTATAAATAGTTAAGTTTTTCAAAATTGCTTTAGACTCGTTGAACTTCATACTATAGATAGTATTTTTCTGGCGTATTGTGCAGCATTAAGTATTGTATCATATTTAACTGCTAACAACTGTAATATACAGGGTGTTTAAAAAATACATTCTTGCCCACTTATAGATCCCATCAATACAAAGAAAAATTTGTAATAAACATGGGTTCTAAAATCAACCATTTTCGAGATATGGAGTTTTTTTAAGAAAATAAATATTGCCTGTTATTTCAATAAGTTCCCCACCCATTAAAACAAATATCCGTGTAAATAAAACATTTTAATTACAAATAATTAAGTAGATGTTCTACATGTCCTCCTTCCATTTGTACATTTCCTTCGCATCTCCGTAAAAATGAACGCCGCATTCTTTCAAAGATTCCCGGATTCATACGAATAGTCTTGACAGGCACGTTCTCGCAATTCGTTTAAACTATTCACATGGCTTGAATAAACTAACGACTGTGAATACCCAGAAATACAACAGTCGAACGGATTGAGGTCCGGAGATCTAGGTGGCCACACAACTGGACTCCTTCGCCCTATCCATCTGCCGTTGTAATTTTAGTTTAGAATATTTCTGACCATTATTGAAAAATGTGCAGGAGCCCATCGTGCTTCAACCACATATTCATTCTATGAATGAGAGGTACGTATAACAATAGTGGCAAGGCAGTACGCAAAAAATCAAGATACAATTGGCCAGTCAAACGGTTCGCAAAAAAAAAGATCCTATCGTTTGATCTCCAAAACACCAAGCCAAACGTTAGTTGGAAATTGTTGTTGATGATTCGATTCAATAATAGCATGAGGGCTTTCTCCTGACTAAACATAGCTGTTGTGGAAATTAAAAATGCCATTTCTTGTGAAACTAGCTTCGTCAGTAAATAAGTTCACTTCACTAACAAAGTTTGCATTTTCCGCAACTCTTGTCAGTGGCCATCAACAAAACCCCAGACGTGCAGCATAATCAAGCACAATAAGAGGCTGTACCCTTTGAATGTGGTATGGGTACAATTGCTCCTCCCGTAACATTCTCCAAATTAGGGAAGCAATAATATTTGTTTGGGTAGAAAGTTTTCTAGTACCGGTACTTGGATTTTCTTCAATCCTCCTTAAAATGTTAAGTTTCGCTTCAGAAGTAGAATTTGATCTAGGCCGACCACCACCACCGTTTCTTGATTTAAATGCACCAACTTCGTTTATGCGAATTTGTCACACGGAAGTGCCCGGTTCAGATATGCTTCGGCATACAAGCGACGTGCCTCATAAGAATTACCATTGGCCTTACCATACATGATATGCATATCTGCCATTACCGCGTTGGCATACATATTCCAAGAATAACAATAACAATATTGACACGGATAGGTTGGCCGTATGCCTTTCACGCAGCTGTCCTGGGTTCGAATCCGGACGCCGAGGTCGGGGGTTTTTTTCTGATAAATAAAAAACGCTAAAACGGCCCTTCTTCTCGGTTAGGAAGCAAAATCGTAGGCCCCGTGTCCAAGTGTTGTTGGGCACGTCAAAAAAACCCTCAAGCAGGCTAAATTTCCAAGTGTGGTAGGATCGCTACCTGGCGTCGGCGGTTAGCCATAGTAGCAGAAATAGGCCGACGCTAAACAAAAACAAACAAACAAACAAATGTTGTTTTATCCACTTCCATAGTAGAAGTGATAAATACGATTCTGCACTCCTACTCTGCGTAAATAATTTGGTTGTACCTTGAAAATGGTTGATTTTCAAACCCAAATTTATTATGGCCTTTTTTGTATTTATGTGATCTATAAGTGGGTAAAATATCCGAATGTATTTTTTAAACACCCTGTATATACAGGGTGAATCTTAAATGGCGGATAATACACATATCATCTGATTTTGGATCTAAAGTCTAATTCCAATTTGCTGTTAACCTCATAGATGAGGAGTTATTGCAGTCTTAAGTTGGATTCCGGGTTCCTTCCCGTGCTACATTTTTATGAAATGATGATTTTTAACTGTAGTTTAATCAACAAAAGGAATCAACAATCTGTAATTGTAGTCATCATGCCCTTGGATTACCCAGAACTTCCATCCGAAGAAACATGTTGCAACAACGTGCAATACAAATTTCACATTTTAAAACAAACGTAGGCTTTGACGTAGTTTTTTATTTTAAGTAATTTGACTTTAACGCCGTTTCTGTGATAATTTGATGATCACAACGCCGTGTTTAACTCTCTTTGCATTCATTATCTTACTGTTACCTTCAGTTTAGTTTGATTTTAGTTTATATGTGTTTGATTTCCCAAATTAGCGTCATGGAGTACAGTTTTGTGGAGTATGCAGACATGTATTTGATTTTAGGGGAATTTCGTAGCAATTTTAATGCTGCTGCTAATTTGTATGCCGAACGGTATCCAAACAGAAGGCATCCAAACAGTAATATTATTCGACGATTTGATCAACGAATCCGAGAAACTGGAAGAACTGCACCCACTCTAATAGCTGGCAGAGGCCGTCCTCATCGAGTACTGTTACCACTGGTTGAAGAAAATATCTTAAATGTAGTCGAAAATGAACCAGAACAAAGTGCTCGATCCATTGCCAGAATGTTTGATGTTAGCCAAATAACAGTTCATCGCTCATTACAGGACAATGGCTTGCACCCGTATCATTATCAACGAGTACAGGGATTATTACCAGAAGACTATCAGAAAACAGACAGATTCTTCAGATGGTTACTTCGTGTGCAAGAAAGGGATCCTGGTATTATTGGACATATCTTGTGGATTGATGAAGCTACGTTCACCAAAAATGGAACATTTAATATTCATAACA
>JABXWE010010010.1:0-42023 GCA_014611495.1 Limonius californicus
AGCGCACCGGCCCCCTCCCCCCTCTTTTTTAGAAAAATATTTTTTTTATTCTAACGGTTGTTATTTGTTTGCGCCAAAGAATCTTTTTTCGCGAAAATAAAAAAATCGATTTTTTATGCCCTACAAAATATAATTTCCAGGGACTTTTACCTTTTACCTCGGTAGCAATAGCGATCGGTACTAGTTAGACCGCGCGACGTATATAGTAGAGAATGAAGTATGCCTGGTTGCATATTAAAAGGAAATTAAGGGGCACCGCAGATATTTGGCGGGACTTCTTACAAGCCTTGTAAGTCTATTCGTTACGAGGCAAGGTTTTAGGATAGCACTTGAACAACCGTTTTGAGGAAAATATCTCTACTGTTGAATAAAGATGATATGAACAGTTTCCAGTATGGGAAAGTTCAGGGAGGCAGTCGCGTCCACTTATTTGAATTGCAATGTGTTATAAAATTAGTATTGAATATCTACTTGAACCAATATTTAACATTAAGCATTAGAATTACTGATTAATCGGATTACTTTATAATTTAAGAGGTATTTTAACAGTTAACTGAATCTAGCATGGAGTACAGACTTAAAACAGTATTTGAATATTACTGGAATTCTGTGAGTTAGAGAACCAACAAATGTTTCAAAGAGTAAACATGATTCAGTAACCATTAATTACTTAATCCAGTATAATTTTCCGAATTACATCGTAAATCATGGTAACTATTTATTATTTTTATGTTCGTTTAATATTATTGACTTAATTTGGTTTTCAATTGCAGGAAACAGTTCGTATCAGATCGCAACGTACATAATGGTACTAAATTAGTAAATAACTATATAAGTTTAACTCTCATTACGTTGCTGAAGTTTAATTCCAGTATTTAAAGTACAATTTCCTTCACGAACACAACAGCATTTACAGCTATCTCCGTCTTTTGATTTAATTACGCGATTAAGACGTTTTT
Source organism: Limonius californicus (assembly GCA_014611495.1). NCBI lineage: Eukaryota > Metazoa > Arthropoda > Insecta > Coleoptera > Elateridae > Limonius > Limonius californicus. The sequence goes on from JABXWE010010010.1 coordinate 960, forward strand.
TACACATAACTGGCACCCTGTCAAGAACAAAAGAATGCTTTAACATGCATGCATGTGCGTGGATAACAATAGAGAGCCAGCTCTGGTTTATTTTTTACGAGACAAGAGTTAAAATTTGATATTAAATTTCTCCCCGAGTAGATTATATCTTGAGTGCGAGTCGATGTTTTAGACAAGATTATTGTTTAATGCCTCCGGGTTATTTTGCGCTTTAATCCTGGAAAACACTTTTACTTTTGTCTCCTCGGAAATTACAATAAAAATTCGTCTTCGCTGCTGCTTTTAGTCTAGTCCCAAGCAAAAAGACGAGAAAATTGACGCAAATGGAATTATATCCGAGGGATACTTTAAAAGCTGCGAGGAATGCATCTAAAATAAAACTGCTTCGGACTTTGCGCAACTAAATCAAAGCATTCAGATTAAAATAAAAATCTGTAGCTGCCGAAAGGAATTTTTAACGTTATTGTATTAATTAAAATCTCATATTAGAAATGGCTATTTCGGATGGAGTTTTTTCATGCTTCTGAATTGTAATTCTACATTTTAACGGTTACAAAAATTTCTTTCGTTTAGTAGAATATTAAAAATCAAATTCATAAACAGACTATTAAACTAAAACAAGAACATTTGTAACCGGCTGACGAGATGGCATGAGACTGGAGTGCGACCTAGTGTGTCCTTCTGAGAAAATTGGCCTACTTGACACCGGAATCCCTGCATTACTATTATGCATAAAAACGTTTTTCGGGATTGAGAATATGCTGCACTAAATTATAGCAAGAAAGTTATATAAACAGCAAGAATGAATTGATTGAACGATGTCTAAATACAACTAACATTTTAATGTTTATGGTTAGCCACAAGGGTTATAACAATAAATGTTTTCGAAGCAGATAGTAGACGCTGTAGGAACCTCGATGGGGCAGTGTAAAATGTCAGACAAGGCAACAGTGAAATACGGCTCAATCGGCCGCGGGATCAAACCCCGGCTGAAGTGACCGTATTTCACTTAGTTCAATTTAGGGTGCTTGTTGCATGAATGACTAGTATGTAAGGGACGTCCGCACCCCCCTGAATGAACGGAAAAAAATGGTAATAGACGCTGCAAAATTGTTTACTATTTACGTTTCCTTCTAAGAAGTAAAATCCCCTTATTTTAGCCCCTCTATGCCGTGTCAGCCGAGGACAATACAACTTACGTAGCTACAACGTAGTATTAAATAGGGATAATCTACAGGGTATTACTAAAAGAAGCTTATAATTGCGTTATTATTCTAAATACGAAAAAACAGTTGCTTAAAATATTTAAGCATGCTATTTAATGACGTAATCTGCTATTCTTCTTCTTCTTTGAGTGCTTTGCCTCTTACGAGACGCAAGTGTTACAAGAAGACTTTGGAATTAGTTTACTACTTACCTATTATTCAACTTTTCGTGAAGATGTTTTATCGTATTTTAGAATAATAATAGACACCCCGTATATAAAGATGTACTACGAACACATCACTATTGGATAATTTTTCGAAATTTTCAAAAATATTTTTAAAATGTTTCTTCGTATCCCAATAATTAATTATTAAACTGCTTAATAGCATTTAACAAGTAATTATTGGCTCTTCAGTAAATCTTTGGGCAAAAAAGTATTGAACTTTAAACTTCAGAGTAAAATTTCTGCAATTACTATCATCCAATCCTGAAGGACGTGCTGGTTATTAACTGTAAACCAAATCTATAGAATAATTTGCGAAAAAAATGTAAATACATTTTTAAAATTGACAATTTTAATATTTTAAAAAATAATGTACACTTTGGAATTATAGTGTTTAATGGCTTACTAAAGTTACTTAAAATAAGCTAAAATTCGCGTTTTTTCTATTGTCACTGTAACTACACTAATAGACGCCCTTCCAATTTGCGTTTTTTTTAACCGGTAAACTTATTCAAAATTTAAATAAGGCGAAAAAATTATCCAAAAACTCATAAGAGCCCATCATACAAATTGCCAAATGTAGTGCAAAAATACGCTAAAATCTACCTGCGTTGCACACAGTTCTAATGTCCTAATTTATTTGATTTTCTCACAATCAGAACAATGCCAAAACGGTATTACTAATTTTTCTTGTTATATATTATACGTATTGCCTTTTACATTGGCCGCAGGTCGATTTCTGATGTTGAAGTAGACAGCCCGCAGACGTAGTTTTCTAAAAAGCGTCAATATAATTTTTTTACATTGTTAAAGCTAGTAAAGTGGCTCAAAATAAGCGTTTTCTATTGCCACCGTCGCTATATTAACAACTTTCAATTTGCGGTTTTTCTGCTAATAGAAATCATATCCAAAATTAAAGTAAAGTGAAAACATTAAAAGAATGATAAGAAATAGTTAAAAGTAGTGCAAAACTACGATAAAATCAAGCTACATTTGTAGCAAATATAGGTAAAAATGTAATAATTTTGACAGCTTTATACTAAAATGTAAATTTGTGAATTTAATTATTTTCTTTTGAGAAAAATATGTTTGTAGTAATGTCTTTATATATGTGAGGACGCGTTGTGTTAAATTTGAATAGCATTGATGTTGTTGTTAATAATTTGATTATAATTTAATGTAAAATTATTTGTTAATTTCCGAATGCATATTCAAAATATGCCGAGTGAGATATAGAAAAGTTTGTAAATTTATAAGGAACGCACTCCTTCTTGTTGTAATATTAGTGATAAGATTATTATTATACTTTATAGCTATTCCTACTTTATTTGGTCAATTTTAATGCTTTATTGTCACTGGTTGAGCTGCTTGGGGACACCATAAAATTTGTTTGTATGTAGTGGGTTGCTAGGTAACTCGCTAAAAAAAACTACGAGTTTTGTCTTTGAAAACAAGTTAGTTGCACTTAGACCATCAAGCTGAAAGCACGCTATTTCTGCAGTTCCGCTAAATCTGTATTTTGTATTTATAAGTTAGTGTTTCTGAATTGAAATAAATTAATTAGTTAATGTTTATTTACATATTCGAAACGGTCGAGATTTACGCAAAATCTTAGAAAAACACGAATTTCGTCGAACAACTGGAAATTAGCATGTGTTCTATAAATTGTTTTATCGTATTTCAATTTGTTCATGAACCAATCGTCAATTTATTTTGATAACTTGACACAATCGTCAATGTCGCTTGTGGAAAACTTGGATTCTACAAGAGTTAATTAAAAATAATTAAATATAACTAAATAAATAAAAGAAAGTGCTTCGAAATATTGCAATACAGTAATTAAATTAAAAAAAAAAACCTCACATAAGGAATTTTACCGTGAAACAAATTAGAGGTTGTGAACAGGAAATTATTCATGCAAGTTTTATAGACAATTAATGGTGTATCCTGATTGGAAAGAAGTGTTGAGAGCTGGATTTACTTACGTGTGGCCGAGATTTGGATACAACGAACAACAATTAACAGCACTAATTTGGTCAAACAAAACCCTGGACAACTTGTTTACTGTTTTGGTTTGTGGAATTCATCACCTAAATTCAATAAAGGGGGTGGGTGTTTCTTGTAAAAAATAAATATTTGGAAGAACAATAATTGGTGTTTTATTTATGTTTATGTTGGATTACGAACCTGAATATTGTTTGTGTCATTTAAGGGAAAGCACTAATAATTTTGAAATGAATTTGGCTAACTAATTTCTATATGATAATTTTCTTGATTTTCCCTGTTTTTCTTGTGCTTGTTTTGTTTACTAGCTACACGAGTTTATACAGTTCGAGCAATTATAACAGTGACCCTGAGATCTGCAAAAAGGTTGGTGCAATTTTATTTGGTTTCGTGTTGGATAAACATTTTATAAAGTGGTGTATTTTGAAAGTTCATCTGGAGGAGGATATCTTGATTACAAATTTGATATTGTTTTTATGGCGCCCAAGCGTAGGTTTAACCATTCTCTTTATTTTATTTTGCCCCAACCAACGTATTAAATATCATTTAGTATTTATTTTATTTAATTAATTAATAGTGCAGTAAAAACTATAGAAAAGTACATGCGCATTATGTCCCTAATTTTGTAAGCGTATTTAGATCGTGCAAGCACAGATCGTGGACTAGAGTTTAGCGCGTTAGACTTCTAAACTGAAGGTCCTGGGTTCAATTCCCAGTACCGGAATATCGAATTTTTACCGCCGTTTTCCCTTGCAAGACAATGACAAACCAACGAGGTATTCTGCCTAGTAATAGTAGCCTAGTAGTACTTCTCTAGAGTAGAAGCGTTTACAGATCCCATAGCCCATTTTAAGCTGTAGATCCTCTATTTCTGAGGTACTTTAGAACGCGCAGTACAGTCATAGGAGGGAACAGCGCTATGTCTCGGAAGAGACAACGCACCCGAGGAAGAAGATCTTACCACAGCTTTCATATTCACAAACTAAGCTAATCGTAAAATTTTACAATAACTACAATCCATCTAGAATACTGTAAATATTCTACAGAAAATTAAATTAAGTACCATACATTTCTGCTAAATAACTATGAATTTAAATTTAAATGTACGAAAACCTCTCAAAAACAACCTGTATACACGCACATTCATACACTCTCATATATTATTAAAAAGTATTAAAATATACGAGCAAAATTCGTTTAAAATATCACAGGCAATTGTTTTCATAAAATCAATGCTCAAAATGTTGTTCCGGAAGTAAAGCAAGAGTAGGTACTTGAATGAGAAGCGTTCAAAATCCAGTTTCCTCAGGAAGGAACCTATTTGAAATGAATGTTGCTATAAAAAGCTTGTATAGTCAGCGATTACTTGCTACAGTTTTGTACCAACTGAAAGCTTTACGAACTCTATTCATCAGAAAGGTCCTTACAGTGGCGTAGGTAATTTAAAGACAGTATTCAGTTTATCGTTCCCTTCGTTGGAATGCAACTCGAAGTAAAACAATTTTATGAAATTAAACGTTTATTTAACATAGTTTGAAATAAATAATAATTATATATTGATAAAACCCCATCTAGTATTCTTATAGCTGGAGTATTGTTGGCGAGGTCTCGTAGATGAAATTTTTGAAGTGACCGCTTTCGCACCACTCAGCCAATAAGTTTCATCACTTCACTGATGAAGACTTCCCCAGAAACGCAATTCCGGTAACTTTTTATACGAACTAAGATAAAAACTAAAAAAGTTGACATCTAATTTTACAGAGGAAACTGAATTATCTTCCACAGAAATGCAAATAGAATTACCAATTCTTGCAAGACATTTCTCAATTCATACAAATGCGATTAACGTCGCTTGCAGTGTCGCAGTCCTGGTATGTAACGTCATAAATTTTGTGCCAAATGCAACAATTCAGTGGTTTCCATATTTTTGTGTAACAAATCTACATGAAATAGCTTGTCTGATGTGGCGCCATTGGAATTTATTTCCCGCGTTTGTCGAGCCAAACTATGAGGCTAAGTACCTTATAAATTTCCTTCAAATCGGTTAATAAATAAGAAGCTTTAGAAATTTATAAGATTTGGAAATCTTAGTTCATCATTCATGTTTATGCGAAATGAGAATCACACAACGAAAGGAATTAACTTGTTTTGAAAATAAATTAACTTTAAGACGCTTAAAAGCCTAAAAAACATTCTTACGTGTAACCTACTCTTAATAATTCTAAATATAAAATATAGAGGGTGTCTCGAGTTTGACGCCCGTGCTTTTGGGATTTGGTTATAACAAATGGGAAATTAAGAGTATACATTTTTGCGATTGTTCTTCGTTTCGAGTTGTTGACAAAAAATTAAATAATAAGTATTATCGAAAGGTCGCTCCAATTAGTTGTGTATCACAATTCGGTTGGATAGTTACGGCGATGATAAAAATTTACCATTCGTTCTGTTATATTGATAAGCACCATTATTTTCATTTCCTTCTGCTTTTTCTGCTTATAATGGAACTATATTATTGTAATCGAGATTACGGTAATATGTTGCAGGTGTTACGAGGGAGCTCTTTAAAATTTTATAAAAACTAGGAAAGAAAAAAGTTTTTGGAGGAAACAGTTTTATTGCTTTTCTAAATATTCGCGTTTAAATTTTATACACTTTTGCATGCGTTCATGCAATTCTCGAAAGATTTTTTCCACTCTGAAGTTGGTATCTCAAAAACATGGTTTTTGAAGGCTTCAACAGCTTCTTGAACTGATGAAAATCGCTGTCCACGCATTTTTTGTTTGACATTCGGGAACACAAAGAAGTCGTTAGGCGATAAATCAGGTGAATAGGAGAAATAAGACATTAATTCGATGTTTTTCTCCTTCAAATAATCAATTGTTTGACATGCTATGTGAGAGCTGGCATTGCCATGATGAAGAATGATGCGACGTTTTCGGTTGTATTCCTGCTTTCGTCGATGACTTCTGGCAAATAAATTCTTGCATAGCATTCAGCATTAATTGTTCTTCGATCCTCTAAGGGAATGGTTGAAACATGTCCAGTACAACTGAAGAAACAAGCTATCATTTTCTTGGAAGTGCTTCGTGAACGAACAACTTTTGTGGGATTTGGTTCATCTTGGAACACCCAAACAGTGGATTGTTGCTTAGTTTCCGGTTGATACGAATATATCCAAGTTTCGTCACCTCTTACGGATTTTGCAGTTCCTCGGTCGAATTTTTTGAGCATTTCCTTACACCAATTAACACGCGCCTTTTTTAAAGCTTTGGTCAAATTATGCGGAATCCATCTGGAACAGATCTTTTTCACAGCTAAATGTTCATGCAAAATCGAATATACTGCAGCTTTCGATAAGCCTAAGGATCTCACTGTAAGTCACACGCCGATCTTTTTCAATTATGTAGCGCACAGTATCGATTTTTTTAGGAATAACAACCGATTTTGGTCGATCTTCACACAATTCATCACTAACGGACGCACGACCATGACGAAATTCTGCAAACCAATCGTAAACAGTCTTTTCCGATGGTGCTTTATTACCAAAAGTTAAACGAAGCGATTCTATGCATTGTTGTTGTGTTAAGCCTTTACTAAAATCGTAAAAAATCATCCAACGAAAACCTTCACGTGAAATTTTCATTTTTTTACAAAATTGCTTTTTCGAAACGCTCACTGTAAACAAACTACTCGGGAAATTTCTAAGCTGCCACTGTTTTCACAATAACCAATGTCAAATTTTACCAAAATAGTAATGATACATCTCAATAGTGCTACCTAGTGGTCGTTTGTAAAAACTTAAAAGGATGCCCTCGTAGGTACGTGTAACACATCTTACTGAAAATTGATAATTAAAATCCTCGAAAAAATCAGACAGGACGTCAACCTACACTAAGCGTCGATCAAGAAGAAAAAGTTCTTGAATTTCTTGAGGCGGAACCAAGTACAAATCTTCAAACTGTATCGTTCTAAACTCTTTTCCAAAACCATATAATTCACGGATTAAAAAGGAGAAACGGTCTGCATCCATTTAGACCTCAACAATTTCAAGTTTTGCACGACAGGGATAGACAGCTTCATTCAATTTTTGTAGATGGTTGTTGCATTGCGTAAACAATAATCCACATTTCACTGAAAAGATTCTGCGGAGTGATGAATCAAATTTCCTGAAAAGGTATCATAAATACCTGTCATAACCTGTCCGAAGGGCGTGATGAAAACATTCACTTAATAAGTAAAAGATCTTATCAAAGACGATGGTCAATAAACATTTGAGCTGGATTATTAAATAATAATGAATTTGGCCCACACATTCTATCGAGAAGATCGCTACGTCTCGTAAGAGATAAAGCACCCTAAGAAGAAGAATTCTATCGACCCGACTTAATTCAACCTTAATTCTTCAATTTTAAATGAAAATGTACCACTACCATTGCTCGATGAAGTTCCATTAGCAGTTAGATTAAATTGTTTGTTCCCTCATGATGGTCACCTTCACGTTATGAAATACAAGGGAATGAAAATTTCCCTAAAAGGTGGATCGGAAGAGGGGGACCCATACTATAGCCTCCTAGATCACCGGATCCGAATCCGTTGGATTTCTTATTCTGGGGCCATTTAAAAGAAAACCTTTAACGTCAACCTCTTGTAAATTCTGAAGATATCGTATCTCGTATCACACTGTTGTGACTTCAATAAACGAAAATATGCTACAGAGGGTTCGTGCTTTCATGATAAATCGTGCGAAGTAGGAGGAAGCCCGTGTGGACACATTTTGTGACAACAGTTCTGAACAATATCTTTTTTGGTAATATTATTCGTTTTTAAAGAAGTTTAATTTAAATGTTAAATTTTTGTTTTTTATCAATAATTCGATAACGAAGAACAATCGGAAAGATTTTTACTCTTAATTTTAGACTTACTTTAGCCCCGTGAATCCAATTCCACAAGCACGGGCGTCAGTTTTGAGACCACCTGTATATCATAAATGTTTAGTTTAAGATGCAACGAACCAATGTTTATTTAAAGGCCACAAAAAGTAATTTCAAATGTAGAAATTAATTGCTGTTTCTCGATCAGTCTGTAAACCGGTTTCGGCGTATTCGTTGAATTTCTTTATTTAATGAACACTTTAGCTTATATACAAAGCTGTACTATGAAAATGAATGCATAGTCATTAGTCAATCTGTGTAATCTAACATCATTACTCTTATTCATTTAACAGCATTAAAACAACAATTTGCTTTTTGCAAGTGACTGTGTCGCCCTGTGACCGTTGGAAATACGTAAATTAATGGCTATATCTATGGTTCGGTCTGTAAACCGGATCTGCCAGTGGGTTACTGTAATGAACCTGTGTTTACATTCATAGTTGCACCATTTATAATAAGGGCCTTGGCAATCTGATATTGGTTTAAGAGTGTTAAAACTCCCATTCAGAGGTGTTTTCTTAGAGAAAGCAAAATTCCTACACTATCTCCTATGAATTTTACAAATGCAGTAATTCATGGCTTTATACTTTTTGATCAGTCTACAAAACGCTTCTAATGTGTTGGATTAGATTCTATAATTAGTCAAGATCTAGGAATTATAGTAATAAAAAAATCAATGAGCTGTTGTTTCTTTCAATTGTTCCAATAGTCCTGTGCCACCTCAGTAAAAAAAGTGCGTAAATTAATGCCTGTGGTAAGCCTGTAAACCGACTTTGGGGTATTCGATAAATTGCTTTAGTAGGCAAAGCATGGACTTATACATACAGGGAATTTTTCTTTTTAGTATACACTGCCTATGTATACTTTTAAAAAGAACACGTCAAAATTACGCCTATTATGTAGGCAACCAACTATACCCACAACTAAAAAACAGAAGCTAACATCACGGTAGTTGTGAATTATTTGAGTATGAAGGTTATGTTGATGGTTATGTTTTTTCGGTGCTGCGCTGGCTTTAGTAAAAATGCAATGCTTAAACACACAACCTACTACTACTATTTTTCGAACTGTGCCAATATTGCAAGCTTGAAGTTAAGTTCAGTATCAGCTCCGTCTCCACCTTGTTTATGCGCAGTCCGCGCCCAAGGTTTCAGCTATATTGGTCAAGCTGTAGTAAACCATTCATGGTGTGGTGTTTAATTAATTAGTGGTTGAAATAATGCCAATGCCCGTGCTGATTATAATACGAACTTTGCCAATCGATGCTCTTTATTTTTATTAAAATTAAGGTTTTTAGAAGTATATTTAATTAAACATTTAACCCAATTAATTTAATTCAAATTTATATTTTGCATCACAATGACCAATGACTTGCTTTTTCTTTATAAAGCCCCAATCGTCCAGTATCGCCATATATGAATTCTCCACATAAACAATTAAACGACTTAACGTTTCGATTATGCGAAAGCAGTTGTTATAACTTCCTTTAGAGTCCTCAACATTTTGCAGTTTATCATTTTCCTATTGCTGACATTACTGACTTTATATTTTACAGTGGTCTATAAATCGTTTTTGACCTGAATCTTTAGTTAATGAGGAAGGAAATGAACATGGTCAATCCGTTTAATCTAAAATCAATGGTTTTGGGAACTTGACTTTTTACTCGCTAGCATCAACGCCTGTCTATGACATCGCCTACAAATGTTTGAAAAGTGCAAGAGATCTGAAATTATGGATTATGTCCTACCATTGAAAATATAAACTTTATCAATATATTTATTTAATCATTTTTCTGGTTAGTTTAATGTAAATTTCTTTTTCCTTCGTGTTACACCTGACGAATTTTGAAATAAGTACTAAGGCAAAATAGAATTTAAAAGTAAATCGACATTTTGAGGTTAACACGCCTTAAAGTTCAAATGTTAATAATTTACTTGCCTTTTTACTAAAATTTTATGTAAGGTGTTTTCAAATAATGAGAATTTGCTGTTTATTTTTGGCGAATACTGCGGAAATGCAGCTTCAGCCCGATATTTACATATCAGGTGCTATCCAACTAGGAGGTCACCGCCTGGAAATATATTTCGATGCCTCGAAATTTACGAAGGTAAATTTGGTAATTTCAGAGAATGCAGGGCCAGAATGATTACGAACATGGAAAGTAACCTAGCAGTAAGTAAGTTAAAGAGATCTAAGAATAAATGTTAGTAGGTATAAGTAAGAACAGCAGTTAAAATAATTCTGAAAGCAAACATATTTCATCCCGACCAGGTTACTGTGGTGCATGAAAATGACGCATCCTGTATAATAGGCTCTCTCAAAAATATTAGGAATGTATAGTTGGGGAATTAACTAGAATATTAGAAGCTATTTATCAAAACATCCGGAACGTACTTAAATCATTGAAATTTTAATTCTATAAAATTATCAGAATTGTAGAGAAAAGTTTATAGATTAATTGATGATCAGGATGTAAATACAAAAAAATATGCATTATTGTACGCCTGTCCTTGATTACAGTAGATGAGCGTGTCCCAAATTATTAGGCTTCACAGCCCCCTTTTTAAATATGCTATAATGCACGCCCCCCTTTCTAGCAAGACGGAATCTCGAACTTTGCCGAGTGCTGTAGAATAGTATAGAAATTATAACAGTAGGGGCTAAACGTACGAAACCATGACGTTGTTCAGTTAGGTTAGTTCAATAGTAAGCGTAGCCGTGAGTAGACGCGTAATATTTCGTTTGTGTTCTGTTGCATCTGATTAATTTAAAGTTTGTACAAATATTTTTCAAGTATGGACAAATATTTAATCGGGTCTAGGTCTAAACGTAATTTTGAGCGTGCATCTGCCGATAAAGATGCTGCCAACACTCCCAAAGCAAAAACTAGGAAGTATTGTGACGACTATTTTGGCTTTATAAATACAGTCGTTGATTTAATACAGTTTTCTTGGTGCCTCAGAAAGCTCTGCTTGCATCTTATAAAGTTGCACATCACAAGTGCAAGAAACCTCACACAATTGCGGAAAATCGTATTCTTCCTGCTGCCGTTGATATGGGCAACAATACTTGGAGATCGTTCTGTTAAAGAGATTTAGAAAATACCAGTATCAAGTAATACTATATCAGTAGCCTCATTGATATGTCAAAGGATCTGCAGGAGCAGCTTCTTTCGAATCTTTCAAACAAATTATTTGCTATTCAGCAAGACGAGGACACCATTGCATGATATACAGCGAATCAATTGCTTCTAAGGAAATCAGCCCAGGACTTCATTTGGTGTTATCGACTGTAATTTCTGTGAAGTATAAGCAAACAAGGCCTTTAAGGACCAGACTATTTTCTTTCATAATATTGGCGCTGAGTATTCAGCACTATTGTTTTATTGCGAATCTTCGTAGTTATCACGTGGAAAAGTTATACAACGGTTCTTTACGCTTAGACAGGAAATATATGCGTGTTTGAAAGAAGAAAATCACAAAGATGTCGAGAATTTTGGCGACGAACTGTTTATAATGAAACTGGCTTATTGACAATATTTTAAATATCCAGTTTCAAGGAAATTACATCATATATTACAACTGTGAGCCAAAATTAACAGTTTATCACAAAAATAGGAACTTTGGTCACAAAAATAAACAATGAAGACACAGAAATGTTTATTAATTTAAAAACATTTATTAACGATATCAAACCAAGCCATACAAATATATGTGTCATTTTTAGATGCATAGAACATCATTTAAAACGGTATCTAATACTTTTAAACGTTACTTCTTTGAAATTGGTAGCCTTCTGACCAAATACGAGTGGATAACAAACTCGTTTTAAGTTACACCTACAGATTTATCGTTGGAAGAAGAGGAACAATCCATTGATTTATCATCAAGAACAGAAAAAAAGAAACAACTTGCGTCGACAACCATTGTCGAGTTTTCAATTAACTCGCAGAACGAATTACCAACATTATTCAAGAGAGATATGCAAATTATATCGCCATTTTCATCTTATCTTCGTGAAGTTGGTTGCTCTGCAGTAGCTTGTATAAAATCGAAATACAGAAGCCGGCTGAACATTGAACGTGAACTCATGGTAATAGTTACTCATTTAGAACGAAATTTGGACAAATTATGCAGTTTAAAACGGGTGCATTTAAGTCAGTAGTTTGTTTAAATATACTGTTAGTAAATTTTGTGTAGTGTTAGATTGTACTCGTAAGTACATTATACTCGTACATGCCATATTTTGTAAAAACAATATGGTAAACATTAAGCATTAAGTTTTATATTACTTTTAATATACTAATTTTCATTCTACTATTTTTCTGCTGCGCCCCCCTTTGAGAACTTTTGCCCCCCCCCACATTTTGAGAAACGCTGCAATAGATGGAAGCCGATAGTAGGAATCGTTTTCAAATGCCGTAAATACAACTTTCGTTACGGAAATTTAAAAGAAATCTATAATATCTTTGACAATTGTAAACCAAGTAGGGGAACTTCTATACTCTGTTCGACAGGTTAGGCTGGCTTAGGGACCGCGGTGGTCGAGTGCGAGAACGCATTGGCCACTCGAGGTCACACTAAATGCAGTTGCTCCGTTGGGGCGATCGAATCCCGACTGGGGCAACCGCATTTGGTTAGTTAAGTGTAGGGTGCATGTTGCATGAACGTTTAGTATGTAAGGGACGCCCGCACCCCCCTGAAGTAATGCGAAAGCGGTTCCGGGGGGGGAACGGTAGTATGAATGTGTAAAAAAAAAAAGGTTAGGCTGGCTTATCCGGCATACGTGCAAAGGAACTGACATAACCTGCTAATTGTTCATAATTAACAGGCCGATATGCAGAGAAAGAATAACTCAAAACATATAAAAGTTTGCCCACAGCTAGACCATTTATAATATGATATTGGCAAATCTGTTTAATTTTAGGCTCTACTTTCCCTGCTCTAATAAATATACACGGAAAAAGTTATTGGTCATTAAAGTTTGAGAAAGAAGTATATAATTTAACACGATTTAAGGTCCTTGGGTGTAGTTCTTGGTTCTAGTCGACGACTCAAAATATACTAAACTATGTTGAAGCATTTATAATAGTCTTCGCCAAATTATTAATTTAAAATCAACGATCTTGTTAATTAAACTTCGATTTCGTGCTTTCCTCGGGGGGGGGGGGGTACGGTATATACTTAAGGAGATCATATACAGCGATGGAAATATGTCAGCAACGTTTGAAGCTCATTTAACTCTTCAGTCCGTAAAACTTGGTTTCGATTGATAAAACTTTATTAATTGTAAAATTAGGAGTTTGAGTTGTAATTTATTTCTCTTGAGTATAAATGTTATTATAGGAGATGTAATCGATTATATCAGAACACAAGTCCCATTACATCAACATTTTTTATATCCACCAACTACTAGTCCTTCTGATGTTGACATTCGGTTAACTGTTCCCATATATTTCATTCTATCTATGACAAGTTGTGCAATTTTCTACGAGAGAAATTTCCCTGTCATTTCAATCGGACCTCGATCCATCTTGCATGCGAGATATTTCGTTAAAGTAAAAAATGTGAGCACCCTCGGAGGAAAAAACCGGCGATACGTCTATGTGCAGTCGCAGTTGACTGAGGCGGGGTGCGGTTAATATCAGATCGTATCAGATTTATATGATCTGTAACAACCTTAGTCGGCTTTATATCGGTTCTTTTATTACTTTTCTGATTGGATGATCGATCGATTTGGGTCCGTAAATTAATTTGTAGTTAACTAATTTATTTTTACCAAATAAAATCTCTGTATGGGAGACCTCGCCGTGGTGGGGCTGCCGGCCATTTCAGATAAACTTATTACGGAGTTGCCTAACAGTTAAACACTTATTTGAATTTCAAGACTCATTCATAATGATTTGTAAAATTAAGTCTGTGAAGCCTCAAAGTGGGTAGGCGAGCGAATGAGCGTTTGTTGATGCCTACACAAACGCAACGCCATTTAATCATAAAATAGCCTTTATGGCTGCCATTTAATTTTCTAATACAAGACATTTACTGGACGTGTTAAACGGTTGGGTATTAATTTAAGAACCTTCCCATTACGCAATCAAATATTTATTGTTTACACACCGTATATTTAATGAATATTGCCACAACGTTCCTACTTGGCTACACACGGAGCCAAATCACTTTCAAGACTGTTTTATTTGGCTAACAAACCTTTTGAAGGAAACTCCTACTCTATGAAAACTCAGCAAGAATGCATGCTTGCATTTTTCACAAATTACGAAACAACTGCACACAATTACCATAACATTGCACTAGCCCTGATATATAGTATATACTTTGAAGCTGTATCTTATTACATATTACATATACGACATAGTTAGAAATTTAATTTCATGTTCAGATTCCTAAAAATGTTTAAAACATGAATATATAAATGTCTAGATTTTTAACGGGCAACTAAAGTGGTTCAAAATAAGTGTTTTCCATTGCTACCACAGTTACGTTAATAAATCTATATTCCCCTGCGTTTCTTAAACTTGTAGATTCCGTAGATTGATTCTGTAACCAAAATATTTTGTCGTATATTATACGCATTGCCTTTTACATTAGCTGCAGTTCGTTTTCTAGCATTCTGCTAGACTGCCCTAAGTCCTAGAAAGGCATCAAAGGCAATATAACAGTTTACTGATGTAAAACCTGATATTATATTTTACACTACCAGATCGGTTAAGGTCCTCTTAACCAAAAAAATGTTTAGGTTATGCCAAAATAAAACCGATAATACGTAGCTCATGATCTCCTGAAAAGTAAACAAAAATATAGCGTAATTTACACACGTGCTACCACAGATAATAAACAATTTTGACAGAATTCCATGATGAGGTGATGTATTTCAACTTTGTACATTTGACGTCACCTAAACGCCACTAACATAACACACGTATAATGAGGTTATGTTTTAATTTGCTTCACCACCAGTTGGATCATCATTTTTAAGTATGTTTATAATGAAATACCATGATATCGGACACCCCAGGCAACTGCTTCTAACCTTCAAAAAACTAACTACCCTAGCGACTTGCACCGTGCTGTCCCAGAATTATACAGGATGTTAAAAAATGTTAATTATTTTAAAGGCATATAGTAACGATCAAAAACAAGACCAACAGACTTAATTAACATGCGTATTTGGCAAATATGATTTTCTATTTTAGTGTGATTAACATTTAAGGGCAACGAAACACACAATAATTGATTGATTTTAAATTTAAAGTCTAAAAGAATTGAATAGGGAGTTGGCATGTTTCTTGGCGTTAAATATTAATAAAACTTGAAACGGAAAATCACGCATACCTCGCAAATGGTTAGTTATTCAACACTCTTCACAATCCTGACGCAGTGAGACCTTAAACATGTGCCTTTGGCAGAATACCTTCAAATCTAAAAGCGTCGACCACTAATGCATCGCCGGCCCTACTGCTACAATTAAATTTGCTTTAACTTAATAAGCAACATTGCCACGTCTACCTATTTAACCAAGTATCTAGATAAATATTACTTTTCATTCAACGGATTATTTTAATAGTAAACCAATTTGGTCGGTCTGCTAGTGTTGAAACCAAAACGGTGTCATTTATAAAAATATAAATCGTCAAGAAGGACCTTTTCGTATAAAAATTGTCGCTTTAATAAAATGTATGCTGTAGAGCAGTGGTTCCCAACGGGGTCGGTACCGCCCACCGGTGGGGGTTGAAGAAATCTAAGAGGGCTTTTTTGGTTCAAGGTAAATTTAGGGACGTTGAGGACCAACCGCCGCCCCCCGGGGCAATACTCTCAAGAATGCGCTGAAAAGTTTGATTAATACTAGAAATCGTCGAACACGTGTTTCAACAAATAGTTCTAAATGTCTTTTAAGCAAGATCAGTCCGTATTAAAAGTAGGTATTGGTACATTACAGCTTTGTTTGTAATACCATTCTGACTAGTATAAACAAGTCACAGCATGCGCAGTGCACCACATGGAGCACCACAGTGTGTGTGTATGTTCCGGCTCGATCAACGAGGCTTATATTTACAAGTTTGCACAGGTCATGGCATGACTAACACACGTGCTGAATATCGAATCTATGCATGCTTTGACAGGTTCATTGAACATTATGCTGCAGGAGGAGTTGATAGAAATGTCGACAAATAAAGAGTTAAAATTAAAAAAAAAATGGTTATCAAGAATTTTGGCTTCAGAGGCAAATTCCATTATATCCGGCCCTATGGGAAGCATTAAAGAAATTTTTCATAGCATTCCCATCATCACATTTAGTCGAGGATTTAGCGTAGTCAGTAGTCAGTAGTGAATCCCGGCGATTTAAGATTGCTGATGATAAATATGGCATCAAACATCGAAAAATTAGTATCATTACAGCAAGCTCAGCCCTCACACTAATGATATTAATTTAATTATTTTAATAATATATATTTGTTAATCAAACTTTATGCAACACCAATATTGTTAGCATCTTTTAACACAGTAATTTTAAAAATCTGTCCTTGTTTTTCAATATATGATATAGTATACTTTACCTAAGAGAGGTGCCATCTAATCACTGTTTGAGAAAGTGGGCTATGACCCCAAAAAGTTGGAAAACTATGGAATACATGATTGATTTCAAGAACGCGAGTCGGTGTGTTTTGTTTTTTCCGAAAGGGGGGCGGTGTGTAACTTTTATTTCGAAAAGGGGACGGTAGGCCGTTAAAGGTCGAGAACCTATCCTAGAGAGTAACGCAAAATTAATCATAATTTTAATCAAGTGGATTAGGTTAGGTTTCTAGTTTAGTTTTGTAATACCTCTGGACCAGGGGTCGACACCTTTTCGAAGCCACTTAAGTAACCAATAAGTGGTGACGGGCAGGGCAAGAGATGGCGTCCTGTGACACATCTACGAAAAGGGTCTTTTTTATAAGGTTAGTTATGAAACCAATGAAGCTATCTTAACCGTTACGTCGGAAGGTCTATATTTTTCAATCCATGAGATCTTGAAACGACCAGTGCGAGAAGCGCATTGGAGCTACGGGTACAGATATGTAAGCTCCATTTAGTGTGTCATCTGGCGTGGTGGCAGTCACTATCCATCCAGGGAGTACCTGCGAGTTATTGGGATTGTCATTGGTTTCAATTCACTATTATATCATATCATTTTTATGGTTAGTAACTAATAGAAGGAACCAATAGAAACGGTACGATTATACTGTTAAGAAGGTTAGCAGAATTTACAATTTATTTTAGTCTTATAGTAACTAGGCTAGTATTTCACCTGTCAGTTAAGCTTATTATACAAAGTGATCCACAGTGTATTACCACAAGTTAAAAGGATTACCATGTGATTGCTATCTGTTGCAAGCTAAAGCATGCTGTACAGGATAATACAAATTATATTATATTAGTTTTAAAATTATCAAGATAACTTAGATTACGGTTGCAATCTATTTTAAGTCAATGGCAATTTTGTCAGATAAATCTATTAATCTTAAGCAATTGATTCAGATTATTATACGAGGTAATCAATTATGATTTTAAAGAGCTTGTTCTGTCTACAGTCTATTCAAGCCAGCAACAATTCTGCTAAGTCTCTGTGTTTATTAGTGTACATAGAATATTGTACTGGGTGGAAAAATTAAGTGGGCGGTCCAAATTATATCTCTTATTTTAGAACACACAAAAATCGTTTTGTAGTTGGTTTCACACTTACCATGCAGTATGGAGAAGATACAAACACAATGTTGACGAATTTAGTTGTAAACTCTGTTTTTAGGTAAATATTTAATACTTTGCACGCAAATGTTTAAAGTGTTATGTAATACTATTTAAAACTTGCAAAGAGAAAGTTGCCTGTATCAGGCTATCAGGTAACATTTAACATTGATGATGATTTTTAGCAATGGCTCTCAAACATAGTACTTATTTTGAAGCCACTACAAATTTGATACTTAACAGCCGCATTTTGAGAACGTTTGCATACTTACTACTAGGATTAGGATAATTATGGATTTGCATATTTGCACATGCATATGCATACTTTAGAAATTTTTGGTAATAACTGCATATTTTAATTGTTTTGAGCATGAATGCATAATTTGCAGCATTTGTCTTTTTAAATTGCTTATTTGTACAATTTTTTGTTATCAAGTACAGATTCACTTGGTCAAGCAGTTTGGGAATTTCCAGAAATTTTAAATAATCTTCTAAACTCATCCATTCTGTATTTTGAATAGATAGGTACTTTCTTAGCTGTTAAGCTTCGAAAAAAACAGAACACTTGGATATGCTAAGAGGATTATCAGGATTTGAGTGGTGCTGTTGCGTTAACGGTAAAGTTGAAAGTTTAACAATTCATCATTTCATCAACAATCAGTTGTCTACTAGTTCCAATAGTGTGTTAACAGCTTCAAGATGCCGAAAGGAAAAGGTATATAAGTGTTATTTTAGGCTAGTTTGTGAGGGACTACGATAATTTCACTACAGAAGGGCGTCTGTTATTTTGTAAATAGTGCGATGTTCCTGTTAAGGCAACCAAAAAGTTCCAAGTTACGCAGCATCTCTAAACCGGAAAACATACAAGTAAAAAAATCAAAAAAGGGAGAATAACCAACGGCAAGTGTTAATTTCTGCTTTACCAAAGCCTGGACCTAAACGTTCAGAATTAAATGAAGAAATTTGTAAAGCTTCTATTTGCGCTGATATTCCGTTGGCTAAATTAAAAAATATACGATCTTCTCTAAACTCTTTACCCTCGCGCTTGAGGACGTATTGAAGACACTACCCTGGGAAAATAAAGGTATTAACATCGGTGGAACAACATTAAATAATTTAAGATTCGCCGACGATATAGTCTTCGTCAGTAACAGTGCGGAAGAATTAAAAGATATGATGCAAGAATTAGACGATGTCTCCCAAACTATAGACTTGAAAATGAATATACAAAAAACTAAAACGATGAGCCCAGAAAAAGCTTTCGCAAAAATTAGATATATCCTCAGAAACACAAAAATATCAAACAATCTTAAGAGAAAGGTATATAACGCATGCACCCTGCCAGTGGCTACATAAGCCATGGAAACAATGACATTAACAAAACGCAGCGCAACCAGGTTAAGAATCTGCCAACGAGCGATGGAGAGAGCCAGCCTAAGAGACAGGATCCGAAATGAAGATATAAGAGCAAGAACGAGGGTCGAAGATGTTATAGAAAAAATCGCGAGACTCAAGTAGCGTTGAGCGGGTCATATCGCACGAGACAATGAGAAATGAACAAACAAAATATTACAATGACAACCACGAGAAACTAAAAGAAGCGTTGGACGACCACAAGCACGATGGCGTGACGTCCTAAAAGAAATAGCCGGAAAAAATTGGATACTAAAGGCCCAAGATAGAGACACATGAAAAAAATGAAGGAGGCTTATGTCCAGCAGTGGACCCTGAGAAGCCGAGAAGAAAAAGAAGAAGAAATTAAAGACTGAAGTTTCTTTGCATTTTTTTTGAAAAGTACACGAAATAGAATATTCCAGACGAATCGACATTAAGAAAAAATTATGTTTCCGAGTTATACACAGCAACATTAAACAAACTAAGAGAAAAAGTAAAAGATCGCAGTATTTGGTGTCCCTGGATGAAACAACCGATGCAGAACAAAGATGCATAACAAATTTTGTGTTTGGTATATTAGGGGTTAACGAAGAAAAAAATAAATCACATCTGGTGACTTTAAAAGTCTTGGATAAAGTGAATCATTCAACAATTGCTGCTTTCTTCGACCACTCTCTAAGCTTATTGTGGCCGTCTGGAATTTTATATGAAAAATATGTGCAAAGCCATGCGAGGACTGCAGATTTTGTATCCAAACATAATGCATGTGAGCTGTGTATCACATGGTTTACACCGAGTAGCTGACTTAGTTCCTAATCTTTATTCAAACGTTAACGTGCTGATATCATCTGTGAAAAACATTTCTCTCAAAGCACCGAGTCGTGTGCAGAAGTTTCGGGGAGTAGCGGGGGAAGTTCACTTCCGCCCGTGCCAATCATTACAAGATGGGGAACTTGGATCGACGCTGCAGTGCATCACGCTGAAAATTTTGAAATTGTGAAGCAAGTTGTTAATGAATTCGACTCTGAAGAAGCGCAGGCCTTTGAGGAAGCACAGGGTATTCTGAGAAAAAAAGGTATTCGAAAAGATTCGGTTTTTATTCGGGCTAATTTGGCTTGCATTTCAACTTCAATCTTTAAACTAGAAGCGATGGTATTATCTCTACAAGATAGCATTGAAATAGTAGAAGATATGGTTACGGGTTTAACTAAACTCAAGAAAAAGGATTTCATTAATAAATTAAACGAAGTGCTATCAATAACTGAAGAATATAAGCGAGGTGTTGCAAAATGAAGCAGCCCTTGATGCAAGAAATCTGCATTTAAATATAATTGAATTTGTAAATTTTAAATTTGTACCAATAGTGTCGTATGATGTCGAGAAAATCTTTTCACAGTACAGCGCTGACAACAGGCGCAAATTTACATTCTAAAATGTATTACACCACGTTGTTAAGTCAAATTATGATTTGTTTTCATAATTTAATAAATTTTAAATTAGTAATTTGATTAATTTTAATTATGTAATTTTAGATTTAAAATTTTTTTGTGCTTTTTAATAGAAAAATAAATATGTATTGATATAACGTTAATGTTTTTTTTTCCTAGTTAGTTGCCTTTTTAGTGCATATTTAAGTGCATATTTTGGATGTTTTTGATGCATATTTGCATACATATTTTGAAGTTTTTTAATGCAAATTATCCTAAGCCTACTTACTACAGTTCAATAAATTCAATCCCATGAACTACTTTTAAGAACTTTTTCAATTACCTATTCTACTCTGTTTCTTTTTTTGCTCCGCGAAATATTTGCAAAAGAAAAAATTACCCGTGGTCTTAGAGAAGTTGGACATCGCTGTCTAGAATTTTCACTACTTGACAGTTTCATGGCATACTGTATTATTAACTTATTATCAAGTAGTAGTAAGTAATTTTTAAAGACTTGTGTATACAGTAAATGTAACTATGTGGCTGATTTCTGATTAGTTAGTATACATCAGCTATAATATAAAAGAAACAATCATTTCGTACAAGTTGTTCAGCACATATTATTTGACACATGCAGCTGCGCGTTTACTAATTATTTGTCAAACTATATATTACTTTGGCAAAAGTCTCTTGTGTGAATCTATTATTTAAACTAGCTTGTCAAATTTCACCCCGAAACGTATCTTCTGACAACTTCAATTAAAAGGAGTTTCAATTTAGAATCAACAAACATATAAATCGTTCAATTTAAAACATTAAACATTACAATATTTCCCGAAGATAACACCAAAAAGACATTTCTTGGTGTATATTTAATATTATAAGCGATATATTTTGTTTAATAAACAATCCTTCACCCTGTGTGTGTGTATGTTTTGATAATTTGAAACATTATCTATTAAATATGCCAATAGTAGTTTATGCAAAACTTAAATCCTGATAAATTCTTTTATTTGAATAGCTTGTCTGTTGTTCATTTTACCAGAGTGAATAACATTTTAAAGCGACCAAATCTCTCAAAAATCTGTGTGTTAACAATAAAGTTCAACCAATAAAGTACCTTTAACAGGAACAGAGCCAATAGCAGACGATAAGAGAGAGCATAATAGCATTAAACCCATATTTCCGAACGTTATATTTTGGTCAGGTAGATTTCGTATCGGAATTCGGTCGGCGGTGCACAAAAAGAGGATCAAAATGCGACTATTGAATCGAGGAGAACGCATTTTTCACACCTTACCGGTCCCTTATCGCCTTATCTGTTGGCACAATAAAGATCACTTTACCACAACCACACTATCGCACTAATGGCATGTGGGAGTAGGAGTGCCTCTCTAGATGTCTATCTTACAATCGTGCTGTTTCCATCCTTTCTCCTTGAAGACTGCACCAACACATAGGAGCAACCGAAGACGGCGCTAGAGAGAGACAAACAACGGCAGAGGGTAGAAAACTATTTAAATAACAAGGGGTGAAATTAAAACAACCCTTAGTTTAATTTAGTTTGCGAGTTAGTTCGGTTGTATTTTAATGGGGCGCATTCCTTCTGGCACGATTACAACTGCAGGCCCATCCTCAAAGAAGCTAATCTTTCACATGCCCCGCGTGTTTGTTTAGGGTAGGAAATCGATACATTTTAATAATTCTGATCCTTGTCTCTGCAAACTTATAGAAATATTTACCTAACAGATATACGGGAAGTGCATGCTCGACTTGTGTTTTCAATTTAGACGTCACGACGATATTTTGAGCTGCTGATGCCGCTGCAAATATTGACTTGCAAACAGGAAGTTAATATTCGGTGAACATGTTTTCGATGTATCTTGCTTGTAAAAACAACAAAATACACGCGCTTGCCTCGGAGGAGGAAAGTAGACGCGATTAAGTGGTTTTGATTGGTTTTATTGCGAAATGAGATGAGGGGAAAATAAATTTATGGTTGAAGGGATTTTAACCAACACGGGCTAAAAAATATTGGTGCATTATTTAAAAAAAAATAGTTAAAATGAATTTGTATAAGAAATCTAAATATTAAATTGAGTAGAGAATAATTGGTGTTCTACCAGCAATGAGAGAAGTTGTAAATTTGTAAATAACAAAGTATTACAGGATAAAAAATAAATATAGATGCAATAAAGAAACTATAAATCCAAGATTATGCCTATACTCCATAAAAACCTTTTTGTTACAACAACTTTTGTATGTTAAGCAATCCATAATCGCCATTCTTATACGAGGGTTCCTCATTTATTATCCCTGATATAAAACGAAATACCTTAAGACATTTCAAACAACTTTATTTCTCAACATAATCCCCTAAAAGGTTGACACACTTAGTAGAACGATGCTGCAGAGCTGGAATGCCTTTAGAAAAGAACTCTCTGTCCTGTACTGCAATACACTCATTCACAGCAGCCATCACCTCTTCATCGTCTGCAAAATGAATGTTCTTTTAATTTGGGAAACAGGTGAAAGTCACTGGATGGGGGGGGGGCAGATTTGGCAAATATAGGGGTTGTTCTAAAATTTCAAATCCAGTATTGTGGATAGCAGCCACAGCTGTAGTGAGCGGGAGCGTTGTCTTGGCAGGAAAGAATTTCGCGTTCAATTTTACACTGCTTTTTTTCTTTTCTAACCTTACGAATTGCTGGTATCAGTTTTCCCATTATTATGTGACCACGTGCTACATAATCAACAACAACAAGAACTTCCTCGGAATCCCAAAACACCCTGCCATTATCTTTCCAGCCGTTAAAGTCACACGGCACTTCCGTGGTGGTGGGGAACCACGATGCCGCCATTCCAAACTCTACCGTTTCGACCCTGTATCTACATCTATAGTTACAAACATTTCAAAAATTCCTGGCCCCCCTTCTGATCAAGTGACAACATTTTCGGAATCCATCGCCCGCAGACTTTTTTCTGACCTAATATCTCGTCCAAAATTTTCTCAACGCTTCCAACGGAAAACCACATGTCTCAGCAATATATTAGACAATGATTCTCAGATCACTCAGTGCCATATCTTGGACCAAAAAAATATTTTCTTGAGTGACAACAGTTTTTGGTGGTTCCGCACCTGGTGCGTGTTGACGCGACTTCCTTCCTAATATGAAATCCCGACAGCAATTCTTAATTACTTGATATGGCGGCGTAGAATAACCCAACACTCCGAACATAAACCCTTCTTAAAAAGGTATTTTATCATAGCCCTTGTCTCGAATTTTTCCATTTCAAGAAAATCACCAGCACAACAGTAATATTATATGTATAACTTTTATAACAAGAAGATAGGCACCTGAAACTTGACATGTATTAATACAATAATTGACGTTTCTAGGAAAACAATTATTCTCTTGTCGGTCAATGCCTTCTATATTAAGGACAATAATTCATGAACCATTCACGTACAAGGCCTTTCAAAAATGCGCATAGTTTAGGCGGGGGTGGAGGGTGGATTTCACGACAAATTTTATTTTCAGTGGCTTTTAAATATTATATATTGACAAAGATATTCGTGTGTTAAATCGATAGAATCAACCGTTTTCCAGATATTTGAACAGAGGGGTTCTATTGCACTTGGAAGGAAAAATTAATTTAATCGCCTTAACTAGGTTTTTATTTAATAAATACGACGATAAAAGGGCATTTCTGCAAAAATTTAGTACAAATAGGTAAATTTCTAAGTGCAATGTAATGGCGGTAAAATAAAAAAGAAAGCTCATTGTAAAAAAATTACTATTTATTTTGGTCAGGTTATTGGAAGAACTCAATACTTTTCGCTAAAAAAACAATGCTTAATTTCTATTCAGCAGATCTATGTATTTTTAAAATCGTTTCATTTAATTCATTGTTTGTTAAACCTTTACGGTAAGTCTTACATATGGCCCTCTTCCTCCATGGTCCTCATTCTGCAGACTGGTTTGAAGCAGCACTCCACCGTTTTCTATTGAAAGCCTTCCTTTTTATATCTTCATACCTTTTGCTTCCTGTGTCTTCCATGATTTGTCTTATGTACCAAAGGCGAGGTCTTCCTTTCGGGGTTTTCCCTTCTACTGTACTCTCGACAACTGTCTTTAACAGCCCTTCTCTTCTTAGAATATGTCCTACTATTTGATCTCTTCTTTTTATATTATGTGTTCCCATATTCTTCTTCTGTCTCTTGGCGCTCATTCATTTCTAAATACATTTCTGCTTTTACAGCTAAAAGCCAATGGGATTGAAATCTGGGAATCTTGGAGGCTAAACGTTAGGTCTTCCTCGTCGCGCCCACGCCGATGGAACGGCACTATCCTGCGTAAAATACATGATTTGTCTTTGCCTCAAGGGTACATCTTCCAAGAGTTCAGGCAAATCATTTAGTTTAAAATTTAAGTACCGTTCAATTACCGTACAATTAATTTTGAAAGAATTGAATATTATAAAATGTTTGTACCGATCTGGCTAGAAGAAAGATCCACCAAGTCTGTCACCCAAACGTCCAGCCCACCTATTAACGGAAAAACGAACTTGATGTCTACTTTGTAGTACAACGTGAGAGTCTTCATAGATCCTTAAATCCGACTATTTGTAAAAATTAATATTAAAATATGAGTTACACATTTTGACATAAAACACGAATCCAAAGTTATTTCTTCGATGAGTCTCATTTCCTGCAATGCCTTTTAAATATTGTGCTATATATGCAATTCATAGAAGTGTTCCAAGTGTAGACGTTAGGAAGAATGCTAAACAGCTCTTGGATAGGTCTTAGAAATATTCAAGTTTTGAAAAGAACAGGAACTGTACGAAACTCCGTCTAACGACAAAAACACAAAACTGGATTACCTGGAATTCATTCTAAGACATAATAGATATGAGGTGCTACAGAAGATTATGACAGGGCAGACAGAAGAAAAAAGAGAAACCGATATAAGGACAACCTGACTGAAGAACATTAAGTATGAATCGGGGTGACTAGAGCGAGACAACTATTTGTATTGGCCGCAATCGATATTCAGAGAAGACAGCTAACCTTCATTAATTGGAGAAGCACCAGAAGAAGAATGCAATTCATCGTCTCATGGAAGCTGGTTCTAAAACAAGTATAAACTCTAAAAGTTGTAGCACAGTAAGTCAAAATGTGTGAAAACTGCATTAAAAGTTAAAAAGTACAATTAAGTTAAAGTTGAAAAATTTTCAACGCAGAAATCCAATTACATATCAAGCCCTGAAACCTTGAAGAAATTTGAGAATTTTGAGAGAAAATCTAGAAATAAGGGTATAGGACACGAATCCACCATTATTTACTCGACAAATTTTCTTTCATGCAGCGACTTTTACATATTTTGCAAAATGTGCAATCCATCTTATACAGGGTGTCAATGAATACGTGTTACAAATTTATAGGGTGTATAGGGATTTCAAAATAGACCAACTTTTAATAGGATGCTCATATCCGGAAATGCACTGTTTTCGAACTCAGACTGAACTTGGGCAATGCTCATAATAGTCAAACACTACCAGTAATGCTCATAGTAAATATATATATTTGTCTAAGATTCCAATAATTGCTGAAAATGACGACAATCAACTTCGATGAAAGTATTGCACCTCCGAAGCATAGTTTGGTATACCCTTTCAACAGTGCCAGGTACTGTTTGGAGTTCTTGCGCGGCAGTCAGAATATGTACTAGTAGATCTTCGGACGTCTCGGAAACCAGGCTCTTCATATGGCCCCATAAAAAAATCTAGGGGTTAGGTCCGGAGAACGTGGTAGCTACGCTACTGGTTCATATCTGTCAATCCATTACAGTCACTGAAAACTTGGCCTCGGACGGCAAACGAAAAGTGTGACGATGGCGCACCGTTATGTTGCAGCCATATCTGTTGATGAATCTCCAATCGTACTTCTTCCAACAGTTCTGGCAGTACTTCTTGCAAGAAGGTGAAGTAAATGTAGCCGGTGAGACAGCATAAAGGAACTACAATAGACGATATTCACTAATTCTGTAGATAAACATCGTGGTACCTCGATTTTATAATATAAACCTATTGCCCGTTAGGGCATATCTTTTGTATATTTAATTAGGTTCACAGTTGTAAAATTACCACCACAGACACCCAAAACCCAATAAATATCACAAGATTGGTTAAAGGAACGTTGAAAGAAAATATTACGAAAAGTTAACTTGGAAAAGTCCTTTCACAAGCCAACAATTGAAGTTCAATGACTTCATGACTTCATTGGACTTCAATTGTTGGCTTGGCGTAGAACTTATCTCCAGAGGTATTCCTCAGCCAAATTACTTTAGGTAGTTCCTACTGAAGATGGCAGACTAGTTGCCAAAATAAGTATTTAATTGTTCTAAATACCGTGATATGATAAGGGTTTTCCAAGTTTATTTACTTAAACTACCGTCTCAATCAATCCTATTAAGCAGAGGACTGATATTTTTTTTTTAAGGACTATCTTCATTTTTTGTGTAACTTTAGAAAATTAGGGAAAATTTAAATCTCGTTATTTATTTAACTTATCATACTCTAACAGCAATATTTTTTCAACGCGACCTCTTAGAGGCATCTGACATGAATTCACGTTCCTTAATGTTCACGTTTTTAATTAGGAAAAGTAATGAAAATTTCAATAATTTCAATAATAAAATTATGTTTAAAATTATGTCAAGGTCTTGATAAATCAAACAATTGTTAGCCACATGTGTAAGGCAACTTCCATTTAATAAAAACGAGATAATATTACGCATTTTAAAAAATAGGAGATCCGTACATCACAGATTATGAGATTAGAAAGATTGAGGAAATTGTGAAACGTAAGCCCACGTTTTCTCTGTGAAGAATTAGAAAGTTCGCACTTGTAATAAATACCACACAATGGATAATCTACCTGTAGGCAGACTTTTATGTGTTTTCAGATATGCCATTTTAATAGATTAGACTTTACGCTTTTGGAATATTTAAATTAAAAACTCCGAATTGAATTTTTGTTACATAAGCAATCAAAAATGTTAGATATCTAAATTTCCTATTTCCAATAAATCGAGGCTATTTAAAAATATATAAAAGTTTCTGTTGTAATGTGCGGGAAATTTCGAGTTTTCTATTTAGAAATTCATTTAAACATTAGATCAAGTATGGCCGCTAACTAACGACCCCGAGGATCGAAATATATATGCACAACAAAACAGAGATGTAATAAACATAGTGCTAAAGAAAAAGAACGAAACATGGGAAAGGAAAAGTGAAGAGATCGAGAGATGTTTTGGAGCAACAATAGTGTCACATGGATCAGAATGTCGGCAGTTATCGGTGGCGAGTAACAAAAAAAAATAGAAACTGCAGAAATTGATTTTCTAAGATCATGCGAAATACCTCGGCTAGAGCATATACCAAATGTAGAAATCAGAAGACGAACAAAAAGAATATGCACGACTACAGAGAGGACAGAAACAAGACAACATTTATGGTATGGCCATATGATGAGGATGGGAGAGAAGCGATGGCCAAAACGTATGTACCATTATACCCCAACAAATAGAAGAAGAGGAAGACCCACAATAACATGGATAAATAGAGTGGGAGCAACAATGAGGAACAGAGCTATTGGGGAAGAGGAATGGAGGAATAGGAGGAGATAGCGATTAAAATGCGGGATGCGAGAGAAGCTGTACGAACCCCGCTCATACATACATTAGACAGCGAAATGGAAAATAAATATAATAATGACAATAGGTAAAAAGAAAATGAGAAATCTCAAAGTGAAAACAACGGATAAAGAATGAAATTTTTCTCTCTCCCTCATCATATAAAACCTAAAACATAATTCATAGAACATTTAGTTCATAAACAAATTCATAGGCTTGTTAATTTTTATACAGAACACTTGCATAA
This sequence comes from Limonius californicus, assembly GCA_014611495.1. Classification (NCBI taxonomy): domain Eukaryota; kingdom Metazoa; phylum Arthropoda; class Insecta; order Coleoptera; family Elateridae; genus Limonius; species Limonius californicus. The sequence goes on from JABXWE010010010.1 coordinate 29,833, forward strand.
TACTATAAGCAGTCGTATTCTTTCCATAATTACTGTGTTTTTTTTAATATTTTGGGCCATTTGCACTACTTGCAATAAGTCCTAGCATATATGAAACATAACCAAATGGTTCATTTCAGCTGCATGCTTTTTCTTGGACTTGAGTAAGTATGTTAAGAGCTGTTAGCAAGTCATTAAGAACCCCTTGGTGCCACTACTGGGCATCGGCCTCTTCTCTACCACGTGCTTCTCTTCACCGCTAAAGTAGAAACACCAGGCATCTACAATTTAACTTTGAATTCCGCACGACAGAAATTCCGGCGAAGGGTTTTGGCATTAAGTTACGGATGTTGCCAATCGACTTGAGAAATTGTGTATGGTGGGTTGCAGCACAAGATTTTTCTTAACTGACGTGGTAGCTGAGGAATGGAACCCAAGTCATATTAGACGTTTCCCCTCTGCCAACTGAGCTCCCACCATACAACTAGTAAAGTACTTGATAGTACATACTTATGCAAGCAGAAGTTGCGCGATGTAAACAAAGCGTTAGCCATGACCATTGTATCGTGTCGTTTGCCAGTTTGTAATAAAATACCGAATTTTAAATTTCGATAAATTACAGAAGATAATAGAATAATTCAGATCAACCATAACAGTTTATACTGTAATTGTAATTCCATTACAAAATGGCAAAATCACAGTTATAATATAGTTCTACAGAACTTATATTAAAATGGGCAGAACATAACCGCAAAATCCAAATAAACTGAAGCGTTTTGCGCAAAATTTATAAAGAAGAAATACACGCAAAACATAGTTTTGGCGCCTCCACCAAATGTCCATAAAAAAATACGAAAGGAAAAAGAACCGATACGGATTGTACCATCTATTTGACGGCGGAATAAACTATTGCCAAATCTATAGTACACAAAACTAAGGTGAAAATCTCGAAACAAAATACTTGAAACAAAAATCTCGAATCAAAAATCCCCAAAGACAAAATCTCGAAAGCAAAACTCTCGAATGACAAAAATCCCTAGTGAAAAAATCTCGAAAGACAAAATTCGAAAGCAAAAATATCTCGAATGACAAACATCCCAAACGATAAAAATCTCGAAAGACCAAAATATCGAACTTTAAAACATTACAATACTCATTTTTATTCAACATAAAAAATTATATGGTTTTTGTTATTGCCTACTTAGCCCTTTCGTACGAATTAAGCGCATTATCAGAGTACCTTACAAGTTGTTGTTTACAATATTTTGGTCGTGTTTATGAACACGAACACCTTATTATAATTGTGTAAATATTGCTTATTGGTAATCATATATTTCTGCACAAGATAACAAACGCGCTATTTTACTGTATCTTAATGGGAAGAATATTACATTTAAGTTTAAATTGTGGGAAATTCCTTTTAAAATATAATATTTCAATTTTGATGATTTATATATCAAATTGAAACATGGAAACAATTAATATTATATTTGTGTGATTGGAAACGCATACATTCTTTATTACAAATCGAGATTTTTGTCATTTGAGATTTTTCCATTCGTGATTGTTGTTTTCGACATTTTGGTTTCTGGATTTTTATCATTCGGTATTTTTGTTTTTGAGATTTTGTCTTCCGAGATTTATGATTCGAGATTTTTGTTTCAAGATTTTCCCGGACACCAAACTACAAAGTGATTTTTTAAAAAGTCAATTGCAGCAAGCCTAGAAAAAAAGCTATTCCGTCTGCAGTCAGCTGTAATGAGCTTTGAATCACATTTACCTGTATGTCAGTTACAATTTTCATATTGTCGGATTCTAAAGCTTAATATAGACGGGACAATCCCTAGGCTACTGCAATTGACTTTGTAAAAAATCACTTTGTAAGAGTCCACCGAGCCAACTCTCGGCAGAGCCAACTGGCTGAGATCCTTTTGAATTAGCATCAATTCGATTCTAAACCAGTATCGAAACGTATCTAGTGATTAGTTCAGATTAGGATTAGAGGATAATTGGTTTGACGACCACTTGGTCTACTGATCAATGACCAATTGACTAACGCCAATTAGTTCAACGGCTGTAGATTCAAGGGACATTTGTCCTAAACTAAGGCTATTATTGCAAACTATTTAGGCGATCTATCTACATATCCATTTCTTGTCTCAACATTTCGTTACAACCCCTGCGCTGCTAAAATTCATGGCCATTATATAAAAACAAGAATAGAGAATCAGTTAATACAACTCAAAACTCAAATGATAACTAAAAACAACACAAGAATATTTAAAATCAGCGACCATGATTCAGTGTCATCACTAAAAATAAAGTACAAATATCTTAAAGTAAACGTAATGAAAAAAACTACAAGCTATAGTTGGAAATGGAACGATTTATTAAAGAATATTTCACTCATATCTTAGTCAATCAAATAACTATATCCAACTAATTATAACCATACTGTAGTAAATATCCAACATTTGTATTATTTTAACCGTCGTCGATTTCAAATGTACATCTAACTGATAATCATAACATCCTTAATTCACTTTACTTACACTAACTGATTTTACTTTTATTTTCCTGCAGCAATTCAAGTAAATTTGCTAACCAAATACTTTATTTACATCAAATTTTTAAGAATGGCACTTTTAACAGAATAATTCACAGAATCTACAAATACAGTTGTAGAAAAATAAAATAAGTTCTTTTTGGTCTGCAAAAACAAGACGCTCCAAAGAGCCAGAGCACACGACCAACTAATAATGGAAGATCTAGCAGAAGCATATAATCATCCCCACGAGCTTTTCTTGGAAATTAAACGTAATCTGACCAATATTATCACAATTTATGAAAGCACATTCCAATAGCAGCAAATATTTTAAAAAAATCTAAATATCTATAATAAAGTTATGTTGTTATGTTATGTTATGTTTTGGAGAAGATGCCATCAATACAAATGCAGAAAGGATTATTGAAATATGCGAATTAAATTATCTCAGAATCACAAACGGCTTTTATCGTCACAAAGATATTCGTAAGTATACATGGATACAAAACACGCAAAATCTTAGATCAATAATTTACTACATTACATTATTACATTATATACTCGCTGCAAAAATGGAATTCCCAGGGTACCAGCGAAGTCCTAACAATAACACGGAATGCGGAAAGCCTGAAGCGTCACACAAGTGTGAAAAAATTCAAAATACATCTCCTTCAGGAAGATTCTATAAGAGATTTCTACCGACGCAGACTGCATCAGAAACTAAATGAATTTCAATTCGAAAGCCTAAGAGAAACGTACGAACATATAAAAAAGTAGTATAAAACAAGCAGCAAAAGAGGCTCAGAAGCTATTAAGAAAAAAATAGCTATATAAAAAATGACTAAATACAAAGGAAGACCACCGAGAATATAGGGAGAAAAATAGAGAAGTTAAGAGACGTATAGTAGAGGAGAAAAATGAGAAATGGAGGAGAGCCTGCATAAATATTGAACAACATATTGGGGGAGCAAGAAGCTCGAAATCCTGGGGAATGCTTAAGGTATTAAGGAAAAATACTAACGAAAAGGCATATATCCCCTTTATACATTAAGAGAAACAGTGGGAAGACTACTACAAAGATCTTTTGAGTGAAAGACGACCAGAATTTATGGAAGATCAAGAACGAGAATATAGAGATTTGGAACAACAACAAATAGTAGTGAGCTTAGACGAAGCTAAAAAGGTAATAAAATATATCAAAAACAATAAGTCAGCAGAGCCAGGAGGAATCGTCCCTGAAATTATTAAATACGGATCAGAAAAACTCTTTCGCATGATCCAAAACAGGTTCAGAAAAGCTATAAATGGGGAAGAACTACTTAGAGAATGGACAGAAGCTTTTATAACATCTACTTATATATAAGACAGGTGATAGAAGGAAGAGGGAAAATTACAGAGGCATTAGCGTTATAGTAACTATGGGAAGAATATACGGACGACTAATCCGAAACAAACTAGAAGAAGAGATAGAAGACAAAACTGGAGAAGACCAAGCAGGTTTTACCGCAAGAAGATCGTGCATAGATCACATTTACACGATACAACAACTTTCAGAAAAGAAAAGGGCAAAGAATAGGGGTGTCCATCTAGCTTTCATAGATCTGAAGAAGGTTTACGACTCAATTCCCGGAATGAAACTATGGAAAGCAATGGACGAGATAGGAATAGGAGATAAGTTAATCACCTCCGTAAAGAACTTATATAGACTTAATCAAGTTTTAATTAAAACAGAAAGGAATTTGAGTCCCAGCTTCAAAATATCTAAGGGTTGCCCTACATCACCAACACTACTTAAGAAATTCCTGGAACAAACATTAAAAAATTGGAAGAGGAAATGCGAAGGCATGGGGATACCGATACGGAATGAACATCTTCACATGCTAAGTTTTGCAGATGACCAGGTAGTGATCGCACAAGATAATGAAGACCTGAGCTATATGGTACGCAAGTTGAAGGAAGAATATACTAAGGCAGGAATGGAAATTAACTTCAACAAAACAGAATACCTAGCAACAACCGAAGAAATAAAAAATGTTGAAATTTAATATAATCTAGAAATAAAAGGGACTAATAAATAAATACTTCGGATTCATCATTTCAAAAAATGCAACCACAGAAGAAGAAAAGACTAGGACAAACCCGAATATGCATAAGACAACTAAATTCAACGCTCTGGGACAGGCAGATTACAGGAAATACAAAAAAAAAAGAATTTACAACTCTATAGTGCAGAGCATAATGACATACGGAGCGGAAAACTGGGTAACGAATAAGAAAATCAGAAGTAAAATCAACGCAACCGAAATGGAATTCTGAAGACGATGTTGCCGAATTACAAGATTAGACAGGGTTACCAACGAGGAGATAAGAAAGAGAATGGACGTCAACGGAGATACATTAAAATACATAGAAGAGAAAAGGCTAATATGGTGTAGGCATGTCCCTAGAGCAGACGAGAATAGATGGGTAAGAAGAGTCACCGAATGGAGCCCAATGGGAAGAAGAACAAGAGGAAGACCGAGAAGATCATGGAGAAATGAGGTGGAGGAACCAATGGAAAGCAGAGGCCTGGAGGATGGAGAATGGGAAGACAGAGAGAGGTGGAAAATCTGGTCAAGGAAGGAAGACAGCGTCAGCTATAATTTAACCGATTTTATATTAATCAAATAGAAAAGTTAGCAATTAGAGACCGTTCTGATGAAGAAACTACAAATCCATACCTGTATTTAAAATTACCATTACCTATTTAATGTTTCGAAATCCTATCATATTATAATTTCTGAAGAAAGAACAAACTTTCGTAATAATATTAAAGTTAACAAGAGAAAACTAAATGCTTTAGTGATTTACTTCGACTTAACAAATCTTAGTGTTATAGGATTCCACGTTTACAAAATCATAAAGTTCACGTTCAAGCAGGACCACAACAATAATACACGGCCATAAAAGGCAGTAAGAACTAGGTGCAGTTAATTTGTCGCGTATGACAAGTGGGTCATAAAGCACGCCCACGAAATTTGAATTGTCTCTGATGTATTCTATTTAAATTTCTACATCACTCCTGGTCCCTATCTCGTAACGCTACCAGGGCGATATCGCAATCGCGATTGTTTTTCTACCGAATTATCAGATTAAAGCCGGGATTAGACGCCAGCGACAGCCCAACTTTAATTGGTACACACATGCATGGGGCAAGAAAGCGAACGATGGAAAATAAAGAGCTTCGAATCGTGCCTTATTTCTATATATCTCCTGCAGCCGATTTCTTCTATATCCGTCAATGTCTCGAGTCGGCGCCCCCCTAGGGTGAAGATAATTAACCCCTGTGGGGTCAAATCAAACCGACTTGCTCTTTTTTAAGGCGAAGAAAATCCTCGCCGCCTCCCACATCCAGCCGCTTATTAACTTATCCTTAAAAGGTACAGTTTTGATTTTCTAGAAGTGTTCGAGTTGCAGCTTCGATATACATCTTGGCGCAGGATAATTAACGCGATGGAAATTCATTTTATGCAAGGGCGTTACGTGTAAAGGCAGCGCGACGTTTTTGATGAAAGAGAGACGGATCTGGTTAGTTTTAGGGCCGACAAAGACGGATAGCAGCGTGGGCCGTAATTTATGTCATCGGACAATGTACGCGAAAAGGATTTACACAAGAAGTGCAGACAGAATTTATGCGCGTTTTCCTTTACAGCTGTTCGAAATTAAGTATTGTCGACTGCGGGTTTTATTAATTGACAGCTAATTTCATTCATAAAATGAATCGCTAACCTTGTACGGGCCGGAGCTTGTAGAGAAATCGTAGGGAAACAATTCAGTTATTTCTATTTAAAAAAAGAGGACCTACACAGATATAGAATACGAAATGCCATTTCGTTTTATATTAATTTAGAAATCTTCACGTTGATATTCTGTGAGAAGACTCTTGTAACCTCTAAAGTGAAAAAAGAGCGTATAAATTGACATCATTCAATGAAATGGCAATGCTATTACTATTCCGCAAATAGATAGCCGACCATATTTATACTTTCCTGCGAAAAAGAATCAAATAGCTCCGCTAGTTATAATTTGAAACTTTGAAAAGATTCATAACATTCAAATTGAAGTTTAAAAAAATATGCACGGTAGAATACGAATCCAAGATTACTAGCTGAAAAACATGAATTAGGTTCTAATATATCGCAAAATCTGTACATCCCCGATAAACTAAACTCTGATACGTCACTAGTAGGGGACGCCCTGTACGAGTTTAAAAAACTTAAATGCTTTAATTTATCAAACAGTTTAATACAACTAGGGTAGCGGGTAGACACTTTCCTACGATCCCGGTGGGAAATAGATCTACTTCAGGGAAGCGCCCCTGTCCACGCGAGCCCTGGTTTTCTCCCACCTCCTATCCGGGAGAAACCCCGTCCTAACCCTAGATCCTCTCAACATTCCAAAATCGCCCCCCCCTCCAATACCCTACCCCCTCGCCTACCCGTCTGGCCAGCGCGGCGAGTGTACGGCTAAATACCCCGTATGAATTGTATCAATCAACCAAGGCCCTCTGTCTCCGGCAGTCCAACGAACCTTGACTATGGTAGCAGTCAAGGAGATCAGAGGATAGAGGATGCTAAGAATCCCCGGATTAGTACTCCACTGATCTTAATATTCAACAACGCCATTGAGAACAAATAAAAAGTTTGTCCGAATGTAATTCATATTTATATACACTTTTTTGCAGTCATACATACTCCCCCCCCCCCGCCCCGAACCGCTTTCGGATTATTTCAGGGGGCTGCAATCGTCCCTTACATACTAAACATTCATGCAACGTGCACCCTAAGCATTTTGATTCGAACTCCTCAGCCTATCGGCCGCATTTCACTGTGACCTCGAGGGGTAGCGCGTATTCGCACAGCTCCACCGGGGTCCCTGTATTTATATACACTAGTAATGCAAAATAAATCAGTCATCTAGAAGAAACTAAACAACAACCTAAATTATCCATGTCCTGGTTTTATAACAGCCATTACTGATCACCTCGTATACTACATCAGAATAGTTTTTGTTTAATTCGTTACATTAGCAAATTAGTTAAATTTCTAAGTAAAAATTCAAAATAGAAAACGTACCTTTTAAATTTAACGGTTTTAATATACAGTTAGAGGGCTATGAGACTTGACTACATCAAAGTGAAACACCCGGTATACAAGCCTACTGTGTTTCGATAGCTTAACTATTTCAAAGATGAACGTAAAGGTGTTCAAGATGATGCTAGAACCGAGCATATCTCGAAATGTAGTATCTGTTATAGTCCACGTCAAGATACATCGTTATCCACTTTAAAAAGGTATTTCTAAAACAAATATTCACAAGTCACTCATAACTCGGCTTAAAAGCATTGTAAATTTACAAATTGCAAAGAAATGAAATTCCTAAAGTTGGGTTTGTTACTTGACCTGTATTTACAACTTTTTAAGTGTAAACCAGGGATTACCAGGCACCTTTCGGTGAGGCAATAACGATATATCTTGAAGTGGACTATACAAGAGTTCGTAAAATTGTAGAAAAAAATCGCCGCAGATAAGTTGACCATCAATAAACTGACGATTCAACAAACTTTATATAAATATTTGCAATGTTCGTCCAGCAATCTTACGTGTGAGCAAAAACAGACAAGATGGGCATCCTATAGACTTGTCCTGATAACATATTTTCTTAACTGCATTGTCTTTGCTGATGAGTCATAGGTGCTTCAGTGCGATTCAGACCTTGTACTGAATTGGAAATTCATTACCAAGGCCCAACAATTTGCGTTAGCAATAATTCAAAATCAAAACCATGCTGGTTACTTTTTTCGATAATAAGAATTCGTGCCTTAAGGACAAACAGTAAATGCTGCAATCTATGTTGAACGATGAAGAGATTACTGCAGCACATGCCTCGACTGCGACCGCAATAGTGAAAAAGGTAGTTCGTTCTTGTTGCACGATATTGCACTTGCCCATTCTGCACTGATTGTAAGGTCCATTTCCATAAAACCAGGCATAGTTGATATCAATCACTCCCCCTAGTTACTTAACTTGACACCAAAAGACTGTTTTCGCTTTCCTAACATGAAAACTCATAGAAAAATTATTTGAGAACGTAGAAGATATACTTCTTATCAACCCTTATTCGTTCATAGTGGGACAAAGGCTTCCCGGATGAATCTCCAATTCCATCTTGATATAATTTGCTGATCTGAGCTGTGATCTACCTCCAGGTGTACGTGGTTTCGCTGTCCATGGTAATAGGTTTGGAGTTTTTTGTTCTACCTGTTGCCACGTTGCCTCATTGTATGACCACAGAAAGAAATGTTAATATCCGGGGAGTTTCATACGGGAGGATTTTTATGTGGTAGATTTTTTAAACAGGGGGTTAGTCTCCGGGGGTTAACATCCACGGGATAATTGCATTACAACCAACCGCCACTTATGTGAAGCGACATATTTGACAGCATCCCTGCTTTCTGCTTCTCTATATGCTTCTCACAGTTTTTGGCTGTTTTGTTCATATTTGCTTTTGTTGATGTCTGAGTATATAAGTATTAGTCAAATACTCGTCTTCGTATGTAGGGTGGTATTTTTTTGTTCTTTTAAGAATAACAATAACTTCCCAAAGGCTACCGATCCCAGTCGGGCTCTTCAGCCGTTTGGTTTTCTTTCCATATTGAATCTTACTGCCCCCAGACACGCATTTATTGATCTTTTCCAAACTATTATCCCCAACTAAAATATGATCGAATTCGTCCATATTCCGATTCACTTGTAAATTGTTTAAAGAAATATGATGAATTGAAAGCAGTTTCTTCGGACGCCTTTGCCGACTGTTTTCAAATACTTTTAGAACGTTGCAATGCCTGTATTAAAGTAAATGGACATTACTCTAAATAAATATCTAATATTTTTCAATTTCCAAACCTCGTACATCACACAATTTTTGCAACACTTCTTGGCAAATTTTTGATTGTTGAACACGACTCCGATATTCCTTGAAAAACAAACTAATATTCCAAGCTATATTTAGGTTAGTACCTTCAACGAGGCAAAGTTTTTAATTACGAAAAATGAAAGAAAACACGACATTCTCTGTTTCCCTACGATTTATACACAGGGACCTGAACTGGTGCTATAAACTAAAGCGCCAGACTAGACGCAATATTTTAATTCCGTTTATCGCGGATTAATAGGGTTGGATTGCTATTGTACTCGCTTTTATGATTCTCATTATTAAGTGTTATTGCCGGTCACAATCGCTTTCGAATCATCTCTGATAAAGCAGCAGCAGCTCTCTCGTCACACTACGGCCACACATCAAGTGCACTTACAACTCATAAAATTCACATTTATCTTCATGTTGCTCGTTGCGCGCCATTATGACACCAGTTCGCAACGAACCTATTTTAAATTTAATTACGCTTTGATTTTAGACTAGATTTTATTAGCAGTTCGCAATTGAATTAGTAATGACGATTACTTTATGACGCTCCACAATTAATTTCGCTCGACGCCCGGCTTCCATTATCCGCAGAAATAGAAACAAATTTATTTAACCCTTCCCATCGAGAACTATGGAAGCTCCGAATCTAAATGACTAGTTCCAAGAAATCTTTGAAGGCATGTGACATTGAATTAATTCAGCACAGTTTTCGCTTCATCATGATGCATACTGAAATATTTATTCATAAGGGCTCGCGAGTGAAACAAACGTCAACGAAAAGAATGCCCGGCTTTAAATACCCGAATCTACGAGTCCATTCGTTATATAACAAACATCTAGTTAAAGCTGCTATGGAAGTTGAAATTACGAAACTAGGAACTGAAAAAACATGTTAGACGTTTAAATTTATTTAGTCTGCAAACTTTTAACAAGATCAGTAAAAATTCCGCTAATTTCCTGGAATATTAAAAACAGTCTTGTAATAGAAGACCTTATCAGATAGAATCGGTGCCAAGTTTGATATATATTTCTAAGAATAAACGCAGACTACCCTATTTCAAGTTTGTATTAATACAATTCTTGAAAAATATATTTTACCAAACTATTTTTGTTCCACATTATGAACTATCTACAAATATTAAAATAAATTTAATTCCTGTCCGTTATTATGGGAATCATTAATCATTCTTCACTATCCCTCCTCCCACCTTTTGTTGAATACACGATATAGCGGAGAGTGATGTGATGTTAAAAACACTGTAATAAACACCCCCTCCCCGCCGTTCTTCGTTGCCTTCCACTACATCCTAATCTATCTCCAATCATTGGAGAGACTATTTTGTTCAGTCCCACTCTTCCACTAATTGAAGAGAAGCGATACATCTGCTTCCCCCTTTCCCACCATTAACTTAAAAGACGAAATGAGGGAAGTGAGATGCGATGGTTATGGAAGAAAAATTAACAAAGGGACAACACTAAATGCCCCAAATACAGAAATAAACTACTACAGCCTGATCTATCTCCAATGATTGGAGAGACTTTTTGTTTAGTCTGACTCCTCACTAATTGAACAGAAGCGATAAATCTATTTTCCTCTTTTCCCACCATTAACTTAAAAGACGAAATGAGGGAAGTGAGATGTGATGGTTATGGTAGAGAAATTAACAAAGGGACAACACTAAATGCTCTAAATACAGAAATAAACACCCCCTCCCTGCCGTTCTTCGTTGCCCTTAACTACATCCTGATCTATCTCCAATCATTGGAGAGACTTTTTTGTTCAGTGCCACTCTTCCACTAATTGAAGAGAATCTATAAATCTATTTTCGTCTTTTCCCACCATTAACTTAATAGACGAAGTGAGGTAAGTGAAATGTGATGGTTATGGTACAGAAATTAATAAATGGGAAACACTAAATGCTCCAAATACTGAAATAAACATCCTCTCGCCGCCGGTCTTCGTTGCCCAGCGCCACATCCTGATCTATTTCCAATCATTCGAGAGACTTTTTTGTTCAGTCACACTCTCCCACTAATTGAAGAGAAGCAATAAATTTATTTTCGTCTTTTCCCACCGTTACCTTAATAGACAAAGTGAGGGAAGTGAAATGTGATGGTTAAGTTGCAAAAATGAACAAATGGGCAACACGAAAAGCCCCAAATATTGAAATTAACACACCCTTTCCATCAGTTCTTCATTACCCGCCACTACAGCCTGCTCTACCTCTCATCATTGGAAAGATTATTTTGGGCACTCCTACTCCTCCACTAACAGAAGAGAAGCGATAAATCCACCTTCCACTTTTCCCGCCATTAGCCTAATAGACGAAAGTGCCCCTCGATTATCATTCAACCGCTCCACTATAGCTTGTTCTACATGCAATTATTGACGACAACTTGTTTGTTTACTCCTACTGCTCTATCTCGTAGTCAGCTAAATAACTAAACATGAAAAATAAAGCTATTGCCCCGATCTTTACTCTAACAATTAACAGTAGACTCGAAAAAAGTTAGATGTGATTAAAAAAAATAGATAGAAACTTACCCCATTAAACACTCCTACCTTCTTCAACTTCTTCACTTCAGTCTACTCTACTTTCAACTACTGGATAATTTTTCAAGTTTACTCTTTCGTCTATACCTTTTCTGCTGCTAAATAATTGTTGACATGAAATAGATCTACTTCTCCCCCCCCCCCCCCCCC
>JABXWE010010012.1:0-16928 GCA_014611495.1 Limonius californicus
TATTGTTTCCATGAAATTCTGTTTTAAAGATATGAACTTTAACACTCTCGTACAAGAAAACTAAGCTCGAAATACCTACTTTTTTTTGAAGATTTGTATTAAGCATTCATAAAGGAAAAATTCTACCTGAAGCTTTTAAGGCATTTAAAGGACACCCTGTATAACGATTTTTTTTAATTTCGAGGGGCAGTTGATACTTGCATATATTACAAAATTTTCTTATATAGTCTTCAATAGTTTGTGGGCCTTCTAGAAATTGACACACTTAAGGCAAAAAAAAGCAATTAAATTACACTCTGAAAATTAGAATTTTATGAATTATTTAAAAATGTAACAATATACAAAGTTTTACACTGTTTTAAACCGGATATTCAAAACATTGTGCTTAATGTTGAACGGCGCACTTTTATATCACGCAATAAAATGGACTTAATTCTATTTAAATATAAAGTATAGCTATAGGAAGCTTTCCTGTATGAAAATGTGTGGTTCACAGGTACTAATTTCAAAGGAGTTCATACGTTGACTTCTCCGGTCATTCTTCGGGTTGTCGTAATATGGGAATTGTTAGTTTTGAGTTCATCTGAAGGAAGTTTGGGAATGGATCCGCGGTCACAATGTTTTTCTAATGCCTTTCATCAATTTTTACTGAGTCTTGAGCTGTAATTACAATTATATTAATGTAAATGTTTATAATTTGACAGTTCAGATCAATTTTGTAGATTTAAGCTTATTAATGTAAGTAGTTAATTGGCCGCAATTTGTAATGGAAGCCATTGCCATAGCATATGAAGCAACTTCATGTTGTATTTATTTAAACATTAAAGGTGTAGTAATTTGTTTATCTACAAAACCATATAAATTTCATCGACGATTATAAAAATTATGAAATTACATCGAAAGAATGTTGAGATTCTGCGATAATTGTATGTGAACTTGTAATACAAGTGATAAGGATCATTTTCGTCGTATTTCCCATATCAAAAATGTTGTATTTGTTTATTTATGTGTGATTTATACATATTTTGACAACTTCGTTTATATGAGTGTAAATTGCGAAGTTATTTCTATTCGTTAGGGAATTTTGAGTTCAATTGCCATTATGTAATTAGACAAAGCATCTCTTCATGTAAAATTTGTTAGGAACAATGCTTTAATAATTGAATTGTTTATATTTATATGTCAAAAGGTCATATACTTTATTAAATTTCGAAATTTTCGTATATTTAAGTGTGTAATTCCTGGTGAAATGTTTTATAAATGATAGTATTGTACTGTAAAGTTTATTTGAGTGTGTTTTTGTAAAGTTTCATATTAGATTAAATTGTTTATTTATGATTTATAAAATTTGTTAGTTACGATAATTTTTGTATTTGTGTTAGATAGGTCATGTTTGGTCTCAAAAAATGTGTCTTTTTGAGAGGATTCCGAATATGTTTAGTTAGTTTTCTCATATCTTTTTCCATAGTTAAGTCATTTAGTTTATAGGATTGTGTATGAAAATTTGGTCATTTTATAGCTGCTCTCTCATTGGTCAAAATTATCAGGTGTTTGCTAGGTAGATTCGATATTGTTTGAAAAATCTGCAAGTTTTTTTGAGTTGCTATGGCAACGCTTGCATTTTTCAGAGTAGGTATAAAAGGCGCATTTTGGACAATAGCGTCACTTGATAAAAAAAAACGAGATACTGTTGAAGGTTGCCTAACCAAACATTTAAAAAAATTTAACCTATTTTGTGAAATTTGAAATTTGTTGTGTTGACATATGTCAAAGTTTATAAATAAAGTGAATTTAAATTGTGTTTCGTATTTAGTTACTTACCGAGCTGATTATAATCATCCAGTGCTACGCAAAACAAGTTTATTGCCAGTGATTTAAGCTACGAATTATTATTTTCATCTTTAAACTTCGAAGCAGAACTGACAGTTACTACGACATAACATGAAAGCAATTTGGAACGCTTTGTTATATAAAAATACAATACATCGAAGCTGCATCTATAAAAACAATTGCCTTACCTGCAATTAAATAAGGTACTATGAAAACCCAGTTAAAATTGAGAGGCCTTTCTTTGTGGAATCCTCGCAGAATTCATAAACACAGGAAGTCAACTTCAGTGCCGCGGATGCCGAGAAAAGAACGGACACCGGATTAAAGCAGAACAGCGCGTGCAGAAGAATCATCCAGAAGAAATGAGTATTGAGAAAATCTAGGTAGCATGATTGATAATTATAATTTTATTTAACTGTCCTTTCAATTTTATTCTGGTATATTGTTTGTTGATGCCAGTCAAAATTTTTTAAAGGTTCGTTTTGCATTTGAAAGTTTATTTATTTATTTTAAATCAAAATTTCAATTTAAATAATTTATTTCTGTACGAATTCATATGTTTTAAGTGCAAATATTGGAATTCAATTAAAGTGCCCAATCATTTCAACCTCAAGTATTTTATATCCCTAAGAATAAAATTATTTTAACTTTAAGTACAAGTAAAGTACATGTTTCATTTTATTAAAGAGTCTCGTTTAAAAATAGTGCTGAGTGAGGCGTGCAATTTCATACAATTTTGTCGTCAATTTCTAGATGTCATAGAAGGCACAGGATTATCTGTGTATTATTTTATTGTGTGTATCAATAGCCGATTATTGAATCCCATTTACGATAGTGACAACCATTATTTTATTAGTGGGACTTGCTTATTTATTTACTTATTTAAAATCCATATCTCCCTTCCTATTTTCCAAGCCTGTTTATGTAGCCAGTCACCATCTTGTAGTACTTTGGATTCCATGGCTTAATTAATTTCTGTTGTCCTGAGTGGCCTTCCACTTCTTCTTCGAAAGTTCGGAACCCAATTCCGTACTTTCTTTGGCCATCTATGGTCTTCCATACGTTGTAAGTGGCCGTACCATTTGAACTGTTTCGTTTCAATGGTATCGATGGTGGAACCATGAATTTCCATCCGTTGTTTGATATCTTCGTTTCTTACATATTCAAATCTAGACATGCCGCAACTGCGCCTCCAAAAGTCTATTACCAAGGCTTGCAGTCCTTCTTCCTTTTAGTTAGTTTCCATGCTTCTGCGCCATAAGTTATAATGCTTTCCACAATAGATTGCCTTATAAATGGTAGTTTTAGTTTCGTTTGTTATTTTGTTTTTCCACAAAACCGAGTTCAGTTGCTTGACCGCTTGATTGATCTTGGTTGATTTTATTATTTATATCCTCATTAGTGTTTCCCTTTTCAGTGAAATTAACTCCCAGGTATTTGAATGTGGTGTGTTCTTTATTGTCTCTAATCCTATATAGAGTCGTGTCCTTTCCCGCCCACAACCAGGTATTCCGTTTTCTTCGCGTTAATGCATAAGCCCCATTATTTGTACTCATCGAAAAGCTTCATCATCATGTAATTGAAGACAATTTCATCACCTATATATAACCTTGTCATCAGCAAACTATAACGTGAACAATGCTCCGTCTTTAATTAATATATCTATATTACGATACTTCTTAATACACTCTTGTAAGGCTTCGTTCAAATATATCTAAAATAATGTAGGAGTCAGACAGCATCCCTGTCTCAACCCTTTCGTCACTTCAAAGTCTTCCGATACTTTAGGTATTTGCTATTTTCACAGCGTTAATATTTCGATGTACAAATTCCGTATAGCTTTTATATAGAAGGTGTAAACTCACGAGTGACTATCTGATAAGCATTTTACAACTAAATAAACAATCAAGTACAAGTAGCCATAACAAAGAACACGAGGGCAACCGGTAATGTCAATAGTTTTATTCAAAATGGAGAGTAGGTCGATCTCTGACAAAATAAATGTTGAATTTGAATAAAACGTGATCAATTCTACAAACTGGGAGACAGTTCCGTACAAAGTAAAACAATTCGCCGCTGGATAAGAAAATATCGTGCCCGAGGCAATTTAGAAACACTTGACCGTATTATTTTAAATTGGTAACAAAAACTGCGGTTATTGTCAAAGCAGACCGCTATCTGAAATGATTCAAACTTCGTCACACATGCGATTAATCAATTAGGTTTACTATTAGATGGTTTATGGTTTCAACAAGACGGTGCAAGACCGCATACGTTAATGTATTAAGGCAAATGCTTCCTGATCGATTAATTTCACAACGAGGGAACCAAGTTTAGACCTGGACTGAAGGATTTACCCCACACTTCTCGTTCCCTGATATTCTTCACGCTTGCTCCATCGCAATGTACAGTAATCAACCACAGACATTGCCTAAATTCCAGGACAATTATGTCAACGAGTAATAGAGAATCTCTTGTGACGAGATGATGATGATATTATTTTTAAAATTAAAATTGTTATAAAAGTTACATGTTTCGCATTTTATTTAAGATTAAATATAGTATACTACTTGGGTTTGTTTCATTTATATATGCATTTAAAATGGGAACACTCTTAAGTTTACACTTTTTACATAGCAAATTTCTGTTAGAGCCGCTAATAAGAAAAATACAGTGAATTCGGATATGCTGAAGTTCCCTACAAATTGTTACGAGGTAAATTCTTCGTGTTTTGAAGTAAATGCAGTCTGTATAGACTGATTTTTAGCTGCAGTTTTTGGTAGACCCTAAAACAATTCGAATTTTAATTCAACTAGATAGCTAACTAAGAATGCCATACACCAATCATTAAAGTTAAGTTTCCAGCTCTCCTTAAATTGAGCTCTACATTTTAGTAAAATACATGTAATGTAGAGGCTAATTTCTCGAAGAGAAAGTCGAAACTTCCACACAAGAGTTGAGACGAGACTAGAAATGAACCGTACGAAACGAGACTGACGAGTGTTCTGAAAGGTCTACATAAAATTGATTTTACTATCACTAAAGAGTGGTTTGTTCAGCATTCAAATCAAACGGTATTACGCAGCCAATTCGATTTTCCTTCTTTCAAATATTCGGGGCTGTTTTGTGAACAAATACGCTACCCACGCTTCTTGGCCTGTTTATTCTCGCAGTTTAGTAAAAGTGACATTTCCCGATCTTACCTTTACAAGATCAGATCAAATATTATTAATTTTGAGTGGTTGCATTAGCAATTTTTCCAGTATTTTTTAGTCACATCGAAAATTTAAGTTTTATTTATATCTGCGTAACACTAAAAACAACATTAAACCAATATGAGAAACCTTTTCTTTTCAGTTAGTTAGATGCTGTAAAATGGGCTGTAATACATACCTATATTATTTGTTTTTTAACAAAACGTTCCTCAAACTACCATTACAAATTAGTCTAAAGTTTGCTAGACCACGTTTTTATTTTTTAATTAAAGATATCTATTATGCTATTACACTACTTTTACATGCATCTTAAAGCATTCCTACACGCAAAACAACGACAAAGTAGCACACACGTTTTCATTTTCTTGAAAAACCTTGTTGCCATTTTCTGACATACTGTAAGCTTTATTACCTTCCTAGGTTTAGAAAATTATGTGCCACGCATACCCGAAAATAGCCCCTTTTCCTTGCCGGACGAAAAGGTTCTTGCTTTCCCCCTCTACTATCTTCCCATTCTTACATTATCCCCCTCTCTCACTTTCTTCGCCGACGCACTATTTAATTATCTGCTCCTTCCTCGCTATCACCCTTTCTCCTCTTCGACACCATTCCTCCATCACGCCCGCACCAACCCCTCCATTCATCACTCCACCAAACTCGCTCCGTCCACCCTTACCATTTATGGATAATGGTAAAATGTCCCGCTCCAACCATTACGTGTAGAGGAACCCGTCGCTAGTTCATCCAAAATTATGGTGCCTCAAGCGTTATTTGGAGCAAACGCGCTTGGTAGGTAATGTTCCATTTCCTGTTAATTGGCTTTTCATATACTAAACTTATAAATCCCTGTTTCAACTCTTTTGGTACCAAAATCAAAATGAAATGAGTTCAGTGCATGCAATGGCGATCAAATATAGTAATTATTCAAGTTCCTTTGTATTGTATTCCATTCGTTCTATTACAGATGTAATATATAAAATATGAACCACAAATTATAGTTATGTAACGATACTAACTAATTATATTGATTGATCTACAATGTTATTTAATTACAAATATGTTCGCTACGAAATTATTTGATACTTTCATCTTTCAACATTTTCAATTCTTATCTGCATACAACGTGTTCTAGAGGTAATATTAGTAGTAGTAGATAGTATTCTGCGTTTTTTGGAGAAAAGCCATTATTAATGTACATTGTAGCATATTATTCTGCTAATTCATTTAATACCATGGAACGAATTGTGAGGTAGAAGTGCAATGTGGAGAAATCGAATGCAATGTCACTAGCGATAGGAAAGCGATGAAACTGAAGTTTCGTAGCGTACACAAAGCTCCTATTTTTTTACCCGAAGCTACACATAATATAACCACATATTGTACAAAATTGCCGCACGACAAACTAAAATACTGTAATACAGAACATACCGAAACACCTATGAATCTAGTAGATATATTAAATGTCATAAAGCAAAGTATTATATGTGGCTGATACATGATAAAAGCCTCAATCAACCGCAACAATAACGCTGCAGCAGCGCTTGGCAGTTTCTGCAATGTCTCACCCCCCGTGACAACGTCACAGGAACACAGAAACGGTCAGGGTTGTAATTATAATAGAAAAATCATTGTATGATCTATAATAATAAAAAAGAGAAGATTGTTTGTTTGTTTTGATTGGATAAGATCTAGGACGCGAATTTTCAAGCATCTCTGGACACTGAAGCTCTTAGCTTATTGTACACTCTCCTATACCACGGAATAAGGCGTATACTTGAGCGAAACTGTTATGGCGAGCTCCGAATTGGATACAAATGAGGTGTCACCCCCTAAAAAGCGTTAAGTTGTACGGAGAAGAATACGGTGCTAAATATATGAAAGGTTTCTGTCAAAAACAGCACTTGTCACAATATTTCATTTTTATAATGTTGGCTGCATTAGCTTCTGTGTCATTGTATCTACCTATTAAGTCGATTATTTTCCACAGAAACAGCTCTTGTCAGGGTTTGATATACGTGTAAAAGTTCGGGTATTCCGTAAAAACCGCACGTTCAGAACGATAAAGACCTGAACGATGTTGATGAAGAAGATAATAGCAGTGGTTGCGAGGATTAAAGCAATTTTGTACAATATGTTATTAGATTTAGATTGTTGAAACACTTATTCAACTTGTAATAGTTTGTTCTTATTTAATAAAAATGTATTTTCCAATTTATTAATAAAAAAATATTCATAAATCTACAATTTTCCTTCAAGAACGACACTTGTCAACCAACAAATTAAAAAATCTAGTGTGTATACATTATTCCAATAAACTACACCTTACTATAACCAACACACATCTTGATTTCTAAATAATCCTGAAATTTGATTTTCAAAATCATGCATTTTAAATAAGTTAATATGTTTTTTGGTTCTACTGAGAATTCACTTTTTTTAACAAGTGCTGTTTTTGATATAAACCTTTCATATACAAAAGAGAGAAACGACTTCATCCTACAGCTTTAATTTCCTAAAATGCGCGGACAACGTCTTTATCTACAGGGGTAGGCTAAACCTCTGTTTATCGGATACTTCGAGAGTATAAACAAAATGACGTTTTATCGTCTCCTAAAAAGGAAAAGGTTCGCAGAAAGTTATTAGATACTGTCGACGATTTTGATAAACATGCCATAAGACGCAAAATGCATGAATTTTTTTTCCGGAACGAATTACCTACATTGGATAAAGTGCTTCATGTTATAAACGAAGACCAAGACTTACCAGATTTCAAACGAACAACTTTTTACAAACTTGTAAAGGCATTAAATTTTAAATACGTTCGGCGGGGTCGAGACAGTGCACTACTGGACAAGGACGAGATAACTGTTTGGAGACGAAATTATTTGCGATCAGTAAAGACGTTTAGGCAAGAAAATAGAAAAATTTACTACCTAGATGAAACCTGGCTGAATGCAGGTCATACCAAAAGTTCTGTGTGGAAAGATAAAACAATAAAATCATCTAAACAAGCGTTTTTATCGGGTTTATCGAGCGGAATTAAAATCCCCTCTGGAAAAGGAAAACGACAGCGACACTGGTTTTGTCAATGAACGTTTGTGGATTGTTGAGTCAAAAAGAGTGGCGATTACCATGAAGAAATGAATTCGCAAGCATTTGAAGCTTGGTTTTCAAAGTTCTTCCTCAGTTACAAGACAATGCCGTGATAGTGATGGATAACACGACGACGTATCATTCACGTAGACAAGAAAAAACTCCTACCAGTGCATGGACCAATCAAAGAATTAAAGAATGGCTTTCTTCAAAAAATATTCCGCTTGAAGACGATTTTGCTTAAAACGGAATTGCTGGAAATTGTGAAAAAGCATAAACCAGCGTACAATTTATATGTTATTGACGAAATGACAAAGGCGCAAAAGAAAACGGTACTTTAGCTTCCGCCCTATCATTGCGAACTGAACCCTATTGAGCTTATCTGGGCTCATATCAAAGAACATGTTGCAGCACGAAATGTTACCTATAAGTTCGCTTATGTGAAAAACTTGTTCAATGACGCTATTAAAACTATAACTGCAGAAAAATGGCTTAAGTGGGTGCAACATGTCTCTGAAAAGGTAGAAAAAAATTTTGGGAATTGGACAATATTATGAAAACAGTTATTGAACCTTTAATTATAAATATCAACAATGGCAGTAATAGTAGTGACTATTTAGAATTACTATCAGATTAAATATTTTTTTATGGATAGTTGATTAAATTAGTTATTAGTATGTAAGATTAAATTAAAACTTTGTTTTGGTTAATATTGTGTGTTTAATCCAATTTGAACTCCAAAATAGTAAATAAAATAGCGCTCTACGTTCACTCTGCAGTTGTGCGTAAAGTGTCATACATTGCAATGGTACTGGACCTACGGCTTTTCTTCTTATCCGACAGAAGGCTCACTTTTAATTTTTCCCCGCCAGAAAAATGTCACCGACTTCGGCAGGATTCAAACCGGCGTCCTTTGGATCTAAAGGCAAGTGCACTAACCACTAGACCACCGAAGCCGGCTTAAAAAAGTGGAGATATTTAACCACCATTGTGTTTAAGGGTATTTTAATTAATTACTATGAATTCGACAAGCGTTGGTGTTACGTTGGCCTTAATAAAGATTTTATGCAGGTAAAATAGTTATTTTTGTATTAAGTGCGCAAAATGAGTGTTTTTTTAATGGCGCATGAGAATGTTAGTTTTAGTCGAGACCGTTAGGTCGAGACTCAAAACTCATTCGAAAGCGCCATTAAAACACGAATTGTGCACGAAATACAAACAACTTTTTTTCTACAGCAGTCAAAAAAATAAGAAAGTAACAGTAATAATTATTTTCTCGATTATTTCCAAAAAATTCTCTGATATTTCAAGTTACCGCTGAGTTCATATGGTTACCATGGTAAATAAAAGTGACAGTGAAAAAAAAATATTTTTGCACTGTCATCATCATCATCATCATCATCTGACGTGGAGCTGACTCGAGAGTCGATCCTGGATACGCCAGCCCCACCCCATGCTAGTAAGGTGGGTAGGAATTTCCGGGATAGGGCGGGATCAGGTGGGGCATTGCACAACGTTAGCATGCCTGCAATGTATACCGCAAGGCACCGCTGTTGCAACACCGGGTAGTTAGTAAGCTACGCATCAATGGGAATTTCTGTTACTGTCAATCTAATTTCGTGTTCATAGCGAAAAAAATGACAAACTTTGCAACTTGATAGCGATACATAAATGTCACGTTTTTTTGACAACTGTAGAAAAATAATTTTATAGTGCAGTGCACGCCGCTTAATGTGATCACATCGGAATTCGGGATTTTTGATAATAATAACCGATTGATAATAATTAATAATAAACGGCAATAAAATGTTCTTTTCCTTTTTCGTTTCTTTGCAAGTTCTTTCACTTTTTGGCGCATCAACGGACCATCTGCACGTGCATGATGTTCACGGACCAGAGTTTCAATGCGGATTCCACTTTCTCAATGCGACTTCTTTTAATGTCATTTTTTTTTGCAGCGTCTTCCATTACAACACATTTTTCTTAAATTTTACACAAAACTGTTTGCGAAACGTTTAATCGGACTGCTGCTTGTTTTTTCCCCTTTTTACTTCAGCCATTATAAAGGGTTAGAATAGAACCGAGTTAGTTGCAGCCAACCTGCCTACAGGCTGTTAGCATATGAGAGAGAGTGGGGAGGGGGTCCAGTACCAATCTAGCTTGGAAATATGGACAAAAAATTGCATGCAAATAAGATTATTACTTGTGGACTAAAACAATCCTACGAAAAATGGATAACATAAACCGAAGTCATGGTTAGGTACTACAAACGATGTTTTTCCTATGTAGTCGTATACGTCCCGTTCTTCGCCAAAGTGATATCAATACCCGAATTATAACATTATCCGAGATTCCAATAAGTGGCGCGCACTGTATAATGTAACAGAATTTACCTTATCATCTACATAAATATTTGACAGAAACTTGTTCTTCGTTGCAACTACTCTCTGTCAAAAATAGATTCTGCTTCTGATACCGTAAACCAGGAAATTAAGTATGCAATTGCTTGTGTTAAGTAATAAAAGTTAAATTCGTAATACACATTGGTTAACTTACAGACGGTTTTCTTAATATTGGTATGGGTCCAAATAGGCAGATGTTTCACTCGAAGGTGTATGTATATAAACTACATTGTAAAAATTACTAATGCGTAAATTCAATACGCTGCTGTAGCGCATTCCCTATATTTAAAACTACATTCTGATTTTTTTAAACAGAATATTAAGAATTGCAAGATTGTTAATCCATATTAATTTTAATTGAAATTCGCTTCCTTAATTCTGCTAAATTAATACAAAACAAACATTTAATTTTAATTGATACTATTTAAAAAAGTTTCCCTTAATTACATGATGATGATGATTCTCCTAGAGGTTGCAAATCACTACCTGAACAGGTCCGTCGCTTCGGCGAAGGACAGAATCCTGTTCAATGGCGTGTCTTGATATCTCTTGGTTCAAGAAAGGGAGATCCAAGGTGTTTGTGTCTTAAGGCCGCTAATGCCTTGCATTTGCAGAGGGCATGTTCAGAGGTTTTCTCTTGCTCTTGACAATTCCTACACTGGTTGTTTAGCTCAATCCCTATAGTATGGAGATGACTATTCCGGTGTCCGTTGCCTGTAAGGAGGCCTGTTATTATCCTGATTTGTCTTCTGCTTAAATTCAGAATATAGTCTACCGATTTAGGCGTAGGGTTCTTGATGAAGGCGCTAGCCTGTCTGGGTGTGAGTCTGGAGGTCGAAGAGTGCTGAAATTGCGCGTTTGCGTGATTCCAGATCTTGTGCGTCACATGTTTGGGGCCTATTCCAAAAGCTGGCTCTGGACCTAATATAGGTTCAGAGGCTCCAGCCACAGCTAGGGCATCACCTTCCTCATTGCCACTTATTACACTATGGTCCGGAACCCATAGGATTTTCACGTAATTCTCAGCTGAGAGTTTAACGAGAGTGGCTCGACATTCCTCGACAAGCCTAGACCCTATTTTGGGAGATGTTAGGGCCTTGATGGCCGCTTGACTGTCCGAGCAAATATAGATGTATTTTCCTCTATAATTTCTATGGAGGTTTCCGTTTGCACAGGCAATAATCGCGAAGATTTCTGCCTGGAAGACCGTAGGATATTTGCCTAGGGCAAATTTGAGTTTGACCCTGGGTTTGTCCCCATATAAACCGGTGCTGGTACCATTCATGTTCCGTGACCCGTCTGTGTACCAAACTAGGCCACCGGGTTTAAGAAAGGGCCGATCCTCCGAGAACCATTCATCCCGGAAAGGGATGTGAACCTTGTAGGGTGTGCTAAAGGAGAAGTAGGAGGTCATGCCATCACTTCCCATTGAAGAAACGGGAGTGGTCGCCTTCAACTTGAAGGCAACTCTGGCATGTCCTACGTTTTCCTGAGTCGGTTTCGATTGCCCCGTACCCATCAGCCTATGCGTTGCCGCTCGAGGTGAAGGGGCGCGAGTCCCAGCAGTACTTCCATGGCCGCTGTAGGGGTTGTTCGCATTGCGCCCGTAATGCCCAGACAGGCTAATCTTTGCACAGGACGAGTGTCGTCCTTGTAGTGGTCAGTTCTGATCGTGGCCACCAAATGCAGGCCCTTTGTTCTTGTCTTTCCACATGGCTATTCCAGGTTAGTCGAGCATCAAAGACAACGGCTAGATATTTGACCTCACCTGTCAAGTCAAGTTACTTGTTGAAGATGGTGGGTTTTCTATACCCTGTCATCTTCCGTTTTCGTGTAAACAGGACCAGCTCGGTCTTTGATGGATTGACCGACAATTGATTCCTGTTACACCAGTTTTGCACAATATTTAGGGCACCTTGGGTAGCCCCGCTTATTGTGCCGAGAAATTTTCCGGCTATAAAGATAACCAGGTCATCCGCATAGCCTTGAGTGTAAAACCCTTGCTCGTTGAGACGCCGGAGGAGTCCATCAACCACGAGGTACCACAGGAGCGGCGAGAGAACGCCTCCCTGTGGGCACCTGCGGCCGACGAATACTCCCACGGAGTCCCCTCTGAGCGTGGCTTTTATGTTTCTGTGCTTGAGCATGAAATCGATCCACCTTGCTATGGTGGGTTCGATTCCACGCCCTCAGACAGCGTTATCAATGGATTCGAAGGTCGTTCGGTCAAACGCTTCTTCAATGTCGAGAAATGTACCAGAGCGTACTCTCCATGAGTTAGCACCTTCTCGACATTATGGACGATTTGATGACGGGCCGTCTCTGTGGATTTGCCTCGTTGGTAAACACGTTGATTTGCATGTAATGGGTATTGCACCAGACATCCGTCTCGAATGTGGCGGTCTACCAGCCTTTCCTGCACTTTCAGTAGAAATGAGGTAAGGCTGATCGGTCGAAATGCCTTTGCCTGGAAGTAGGAGTCTCTACCCGGTTTAGGTAAGAATATAAGTTTGGCTGCTCGCCATGGAATAGGGACATATCCCATGGCAATGCAGCCACGTAATATATGATACAGAGGCCTAACTAGCATTTCCAGTCCCTCCCGAAGGAGAGCCGGGAAGATACCGTCAGGGCCTGCAGCTTTGAAAGGGGCGAAGGTTGAGATCGCCTATTTTGTGCGTTCAAACGTTACGACTTTAGACTCATTAGAGGCTACTTTCCAATCATTAGTCGTTGGTCTAATCTGGAGAGCGTCCATGGATGGTGTATCGTGAGGGCCCAACTTCCTGGAGTCAGGGAAATTACGTTAATTACATGCTAATATTATTAATTAATTTTTTCATTTCATTGAATTAACTGAAAATTAACTAACACCTTCCTGATGCTTTCTTAAAAGGTAGCTTGTAGGTACGTGTAATAAACGTTTATAAACACGTTAGTTTTTTTACATCGTTTTGTGCAATATTAAGTGAAAAATTATATTTACGAAAACCTACGTACGGAGGTGTGGCATTGACTCCTTGATGTTGAATTCTATTAAAAGTGTTTTTGGATGTACTCCTCGAAAGGTTGTACCTCCAGACATAAAGCAATGTAGAGACGGCTTTATTTGAAATAATGGTATTTACCTTGTATGATTATAGAAACAACCTGTACATATATACTCATATAGTATGAGCAAAAAATAATCTCAAAAACATTGGAAAAATGAATTTTTGCACTAAAATCAATGATTTAATTTCACTCGCAGGTCCCCAAGCGCAAATAAAAAATTATCCTTATTACAGCTGAAAAAGCAAAAGCATGGTTAAACTCCTGATAAATTCGCTGAAAAGCACATATGAGGGATTTGTCATGAGTCACTGGGTTTTGATTGACGGAAATTTCTAGGGCATTATGCAAAATTGATTTATAAGAATTTAAGTAAACTAAACCACAGCTGTTCAAAATCGATTAGCCAGGGGATATAAAATTCAAGCGAGGGTATCATCACATTTCTTCCTTTAAATTTGGGTCAATGTTAACACTATGTGCTAATAAAAGTTTAGTCTTGCATAGTAGATTAAAACAAACTCTTGTTATATTTATACCTCAATAAACGTAATATAATTTTATATAACAAAACAATTTTGGTTTCAGATATTCCAGAATTGGTGGTGTACAGAACAGTTCCAAATACCAACTTACAAGTCGATACAATTTATTTCACTCAATGCGAACCGAGTTGGAGCGTCGATACTGATAGGAACTGGATAGTTCTCAAAATGATTCTGCTTTATGCTGTCCCTCTTATTTTCATGACAGTTGCTTATTGCCAGATTATTCGTGTCTTGTGGAAATCCGGAAATGTTCACCAGCATTCGCTAGGTAAGTTTTTAGAATTGTTCTAAACATCTTCGGAAGTAATTTGGTTAAATTAATTACAAAGCCATATTCACGAGATTTTACTATTTTTTGTTTTATGTTGGTTCTATGAAAAGTTTTAAATACAACCGACAAAGATAGCGGCAGATGTAAAAGGATTTTTATCTCCACAGTTAATGCACGCACATATGTCAAGCAAATATTTATTTCTCTCCTACTTTTAGTAGAATGTTAAATGTATACAGTTCCCATTCCTTGTTTTATTAATCTACCCTTTTTAGGAGTTGTTATATAGAAGTACTACTTTACGGTTTCATTGTGTTTGACCAAAATTATTCAGAAACATAAAAGTTTATAAATACAATAAATAATTATGTAGCTCACCGGAATGTACGCAACGCCATCTTCAGAGCAAATATATCTTAATTGCGGTAATACATCAATGTAAGGTTACGACAATCACTTTTTTTGAGGAGGGACAATTTAACCCGCTCACCCTGTATACATCCGTAAACTTTTATGAATCTATATTTCGGATATAAATGTCATGTAAGCAAATTCATTAACCACCGAGAATCTTTAATTATAGGAAGCAAAGTTTCATATAAATAATAACAATAAATAATGCTTCGGTAATGCCATCTGCTTTGGTTAGCAAAACGTCAGCAATTTCACGACGACGCGTTCTAAGCCCGAAAGAGATGATTTCACTGACTCTATATAAGCAAAAACTCCGTTCACAAACTAGTAGAATATTTAATATGTTTTATGTATATAATAAAAATATCTAAAAAACGGCTTACAAATAGCTTGTACATTTATATATGTTGATTGTAGATCTTAGTTCGTAGGGCTATTATTTTTGGATATGCGTTTACTATTTTCAAAGAGTTTTTTCTAGTAATGTTGTTGCAAAATGTAGAGCTGAACAGTGAACCTGAACATACAACAAAAACTTAAGTACCAGCACGCCATCCGTTCTCATCATTACAGTTGGATCGTTCAAAATTTCTTAAATAATATAATTGCAACAAGTGAGATTGGATGAGGAGCTGTTCATCTATGGCCACCAAGAAGTTGCGTTACCCCACCATTAGACTTTTTTCAGGGATACAATTAGAAAATGGTACCAAACTCCTGTAGTAAACGAGCATGATTTGCAAAAAGAACAATCAAGGGTTACTCTTCAATCACATCTAACACAGTTGCTCGAGTCTGAGGATCGTTTTGTAAACGAATTTGAACATGTATGGAAGTGGATAGCGGCAATTTTGAATATTTACTAAATTAAATAATACTTAGCTATTTATTTTTTCTAGTTTTCGCTTGCTTAGTTTTTCCTACATTACAATACTATTGCACCAACAGGTGCTTTTCGTCTGAAATACGAATACAATTAATATTAGTAAGACTGTTAATTACTACAGTAAGAAATCAACCCGACAGAAAGAAAAGAACATGTGGTTCATTTTTGTAATATAAAAAATTTAGGAATCTTACTTGCTGTAATACATTTATGTAAGGTCAAATCAATCACTTTTTTAAGGAGGGACAATTTAGTCGGTTCACGCTGTATACATCCGTAAAATTTTAAGTATTTATATTTCAGATATATATGTCACGTAACCAAATTCCGTAATCGCTGAGAATCTTTAATTATAGGAGGCAAAATTTCCTATAAATAATATTCATAAATAATGCTTTGATAATGATACCTACAATGGTTAGCGAAACGTCAGCGTAAAACAATTCCACGACGACGCAAGTCCGGAGAGATGACTTCAACAATAAATAATTTTATAGACTCTAGTTTCCAAATTTATCGCTAGGAATCCCTTTAGGATGCAAACTCTGTATAAAATATCTTCCACTGACTCTATATAAGCAAAAACACCGTTCAAAAACGTTTCGAATATTTAATACGTTATATATATTGCCATGATATTTATATTAAATTAATGCAATTATTATTAAATATTTGTTATATGTCTTTATCATGCCTTAAACTCCACTAAAATAACTTCAGAAGGTCTGTTATATTATTAAAAGGATATTTATGAGTATTAATTTCCATAGTTTAACCTGAAACATAGTCTAGACAGATTAACAATGTCGTTATTTATATCAATTAATGAAATATTATGGTTAAAAAGTGTTTTTATGAACCTGTCTTATGTAAGAAGCGTTTCCGATACTTCGTACGTCACATCATTTTAGGAAATATGTACTCCGGGTGAGATTTTGCAGTGTTTGGCTAGTTGTAATCCTGTTGTATGATTTATTACTCGTTATGGTGGATGATGGGGGATTTTTGACTGTACCAGAGCCCTAAAACTAAAAGATAGCAGTTATTGTAAGTTTATAGAGGAATTGAGTATAATTTTGTTACAATGTGGTTTTATGTTAACTAATTAAGTTGTATTTTAAATCTAGGAAGGCATTTGTTAAGTTTCTTTGACAATTTAGATTGTTTATTTAACTATAATTACGTTTTTATACAAATTTTGAAAATGTTAGGTTAAAT
>JABXWE010010013.1:0-15502 GCA_014611495.1 Limonius californicus
TATGTAATTTGCTATTTGTGATTTGTATTTAAAAATATGTGCAATTAATTATTTGCGATTTCTATTTAACAATACGGGCAACTAATTATTTGTGAATGATTTTTTAAAAAATGTGCAATTAATTATTTGTGATTTACATTTAAAAATATGTGCAGTTAATTATTTTATTTGTAATAAAAAATGTGTAATGAATTATTTGTGATGTGTATTTAAAAATGTGCCATTAGTTATTTGTGATTTTTACTTAAAAATAAGTGCAATTAATTATCTGTGATGTGTATTTAAAATATGTGCAATTTGTTACTTGTGATTTGTATTAAAAATATGCGCACTTCGTTATTTGCGATTTGTATTTAAAAATGTGTGCCAATAGTTATTCCTGATTAAAAAAAAATGTGCAATTAATTATTTGTGATGTGTATGTAAAAATATGTGCCATTAGTTATTTGTGATGTGTATTTAAAAATATGTGCAATTAATTATTTTTGATTTGGATTTAAAAATATGTGCAATTAATTATTTGCGATTCGCATTTAAAAATATGGGCAATGAATTATTTGTAATTTGTATTTAAAAATATGTGCAATTAATTATTTGCAATTTGTATTTAGAACTATGTGCCATTAGTTATTTGCGATTTTTATTTAAAAATATGTGCAAAACACACAATCTAAACCAAATAATATTATAAATAATCGGTAACGGCCGATTAGTTGGTAATCGAACAATTTTGCTTATCGGTGCATCATAGTGGAAAATTTAAGAATTCGGGTCATAATCTTTGTTTAATAAATATTACAATCTTCTGTTTTTAAGTGTCCATTATTTTGGAGAAATTAACATCACATTCCTGCATGTATCTCAAAAACAATCAAATCTATAGTCTAAATTGTAAGATCAATGATTTATTAGTTCTTACAGATTGTAAATATCAGTCCACTACTTTATTTTGTGTCATACATATATAATTTTAATAGTATATTTCATTAGGAGTCTGGAAATAAGGATTTTTCCGTGCGCGCATGACAAATTCTCGTGTGAGGCGAAGCCGAACACGGGAAGTCATGCAAGCACGGAAAAATCCATTTCCGGACGTGTAATGAACGATACTTTTTATTATACTTATCTGAAAACAACGCAAAAAAGGATAAAAAGTAAATTTAGAACATTTTATTTTCAAAGTAATCATAATAAATCGTAATAGTACCAAACATGATTAACATTTCCATAGCAACGATATATTTATTATCGGCATTTAGCGCACGCAAAAAAAAACGGAGATCGGTAAAAATTTTACGTGCGCTGTTCTGAAAATGCCACCTTTACGT
Organism: Limonius californicus; assembly: GCA_014611495.1. Classification (NCBI taxonomy): domain Eukaryota; kingdom Metazoa; phylum Arthropoda; class Insecta; order Coleoptera; family Elateridae; genus Limonius; species Limonius californicus. The sequence goes on from JABXWE010010013.1 coordinate 1,329, forward strand.
CTTTGTAAAAACAGATGAAAACAAGGTGTTTTCAGATAAGTATAATAAAAAATATATTTGCATCAATTCTTTCACACTATTTTTGGTTTGTATGAATTATTTTTGGAATACTACGTTAAACATTGTTTTTCCGTTTACAATATTAATTCTAGATCTCCAACGAAAATGTATTAGTTACTAATACAGGGTTTCTAATTTTCTATAGTTTCAAGTAACAATTAATAAAGTAATTGAATTGTACCGTGAAACTGAAAACATTTGATTTCATACTATATTTTTTTCTAAAGAAATAAAATCGAAGAAGCAAGCGCTCGTTGAAAATTATTTATTTATTAAATGCCTATTTCTTGTGAAGGCAATAAACACTTAAAAAGTTCAAGCTCATATTTAAATATGCGTTTATTAAATTATTGTGATATTTAAAAGTTAATCACTTCAAGCATAATCCACAAAAATGTTAATTTAAAATTGTACTATTAAAAAATGTACTTATTTAAATAATGTTACACGATGATCTATAAAAATCTACAATTTTAACATTCTAATTCAGTTTAGTTTTAAGGTCCACAAATCAAAATAACACTTAAACATCTTGAATTTGTTAATACACATTTCTTCATAGGACGTATCTGAAAAGATTGACTTTTAAATAATATGGCAATGCAAATTTTAAAAGGTTGACTTTTTGTTTTTAATTTCACATGCAAATGTGACTCTCGACGATTTAAGAATTTACTGCTTTAACAACAAGCAAATAAAAGGACCTCACATTGATAAATATCGAATGGTCAGAATTAGTTTTCTGGTTTTCAAGTCCGAAAAATAATAAATATTATTATATACTTTATTTTAAGGTATTAATTTCATGCACTTCTGCAAAACTTGCAAATCCAACCAAAAGTAAAATATCAAAATAATATACAGGGTGTCCCACCTTAATTGCATAATTCTTCACCGGTGTATTATTCGATTAGAAACAAGTCCCAATAAATATGTATTCGCAAACGCATAGTTTCTGGAAGAGTTAGTAGATATGCTTTTTGTTTATGGTTTAGCCGATGGAAATTTGTTGTTAGAATAGCTTTTGTATGGAGAACGATATCCCAACAGATGTTTACTGTACCACCAAATGTTTACGGGAATATTCCAACGTTTTTGAGAGACGTGAAGCGTAAAAGTGAAAAATCCAGCGAGAGAGCAACTGTTAGATCTGTGCAATTAGAAGTAGCAATTTTGGCGAGAGAAGATCCAACAACCTGTATACGAGGAATTTGTACCATGGAAAATACGAGCAAAAGCATTGTTTGGCGAATTCCTAAGTACCGGTGCAAGCTTTAATCGAAAGAGACAACGAAAACAGGAAGCTTTTTGTCGTTGGGCTATACTCCAACAACAGGTTAACGTTCATTTTATTTGCCGTGAAGTCAGTTTTACGTGAAACGAGATTTTTAATCACTACAATGCACACAAAGATTCTGCAATAGAGAATCAAGATACGTAAAATGTGTCGGAAAACACCATACAAAAGAATGCAAAATAAATGAAAACAGAAGACCAAAATGTGCCAATTGTGGCGAAGCCCACTCAGACAGCTCCAGAGGATGCGAAGTAGCGAAAAGGATGCAAAAGATAAGAAACGAAGTAACTAAAACCAACCAAAGTACCACAAAAGCAAGGATGACAGAAAATAGACAACCGTGCAGATGGGATCCAAAAGCCTTCCCAGCACTACCAAAGACTAAAGAAAAAGAGGAAATTTGACAGAAAACAGAAGTTTCGATAAATCAGCTACTACAAAGCCTAATGTCACAACTTGAACAACAGGAAAAAAAGTTCAAGCAGCAAGAAAAAATGCTAAAAACAATCTCCGAGAGATTAACAAAACTTGAACGAAATACTAATGAAGCTACTGCTTCAAAGACAAAATAATGGACACAAAGGATACAAGCGTAGTTGCCTGGAATGCCAACGGTATTCGGCAACACCAAAACGAGGTACAAGTATTCTTGGATATGCAAAAAATAGATATACGTCTCATATCAGAGACACATCTTATAAAACAAAACTATATCAAACTTAAAAGATATAAAACTTACCACACTATACATCCACAAAACACTGCTAGAGGGAGAAGTGCGGCGATAGTCAAAGAAAACGTAACGCACTACGAAGAAAACAAATATGAAAAGGAAGAAATACAAGCTACAGCTATAAATATCACAACAGGAGGACAAAAGATTACAGTTGCAGCAATCTACTGCCCACCAAGACATAACCTGAAAACAGGAGATTTAAGCCTGCTACAAAGCTTAGGAGAACGATTTATCGTTGGAGGAGACTTCAACGCAAAACATGTAATTTGGGGTTCAAGACTGACCACAACTAAAGGCAAAGAATTGCATGAAGCCGCAATAGAAAGGAATTGTAACTACCACTCCACGCGGAATCCCACCTACTGGCCCTCAGATCAAAACAAAATACCGGAACCGATTGATTTCTTCATCTCCAGGAAAGTATCAGCAAACTTTATCAACATCCAAGAGAACTTTGATCTGAGCTCCGACCACTCTCCAATAATTTTAACATTGAGGGAAAACAATCAAGAAACAATGTAACCCAACACTTACTAACAAACACACAGATTGGAAAGCGTTTCAAGAAGAGCTAAACGACAGAGTTCAGCTGAACGTGCCGCTGAGAAATAAGGAACAATTGGATCACGACGCTGAAAAGCTTGTAGTGGACGTTTAACAAGATGCCTAGGGCATCCAGAAATCAAAACAAAAATAATAGGCAACAATTACCCTAAGGAGATCAAGGAGCTAGTTGCTGCAAAAAGAAGACCCCGGAGAAAATGGCAACAAACCAAAGCCCCAATATAAACTTCCCAAAAGAATTAAGGGGTCACGTTTTTCAGAAGGTATATTTTCCTTATGATATCAGCTAGAAGATAGGTGTTGATATATGTATTCCATCAATCTAGTATTCAGCTACTATGTTTGATTGCGTTCGTTTGTTTTTTCCGCGTTTCTTAGAAACCGTAAATAAATAAGTTTGTTTTGTACGAGTATTTGCATAAGATTTTAATTACTGCGCAAGATGGCGGTTTTTTAATACAACCACAAAATATTGATGCCACGTTGTCAAATGAGCAATGAGAAGACACCTGAATCCAGTAGAAGTGTCAAGAGCGGTTACCTTACTACAAGAAGGTAGAGTGCAGCGAAGTGTTGATCAAGAACTCAATGTAAGCCAGTCTGTGGTGTGGAGGCTCTGGCAGAGGCACCAACAGACTGGTCTTGTCACCAGGCGGCGTGGGTCGCCACAGAGCAACAAGCCTACGTCCGAGGTTCAAGTTATGGACAAATGATGGTAGAGTTAGGGCGTGGAGAAGGCCACACGACCGTTTTTTTACCAGCATGTATTATAGAACTCGTGGCTTTTGGCGGCGGTTCAGTAATGGTATGGGGCGGCATTTCAATAAACGGCCGCACTGAACTTGTTGTCATAAGAAATGGCTCTCTCACGGCAGAAAGGTACATTAATGAAGTCCTTGAAGAACATGTCCTGCCTCAAGCACTTGCCGTGCAAGAAGATTTTTTATTTATGCAGGATAACGCTCGTCCCCACACGGCTAGAGCAGTCACTGATTATCTTGACCGGAATAACATAGCCACTATGGAATGTTCAGCACTCAGTCCTAAACGTAATCCCTTAGAGCATTTATGGGATCAACTCGGACAACGTAATCGCAAGCGTCTACACCCACCAGATACGCTGGGAGAACTGGAACAAGCTCTCATTGAAGAATGGCGACGTATTCCCCATGAAAACATACGCAGACTGATTCGCAGTTCGTCACGCAGGTGTAATGCCGTAATTCAAGCTGGAGGAAACCTTGCACGGTATTAGGTTTAGGTATTGTTTGGGTTTATTGAGAGTCCTTAAGAATATTAAATTTTTGATATGAGTTTTCAGTTTAGTTTCTGGTTCACTTTAACATAGTGTTCAATGATGTGGTAGATGTTAAGATGATATCCAATTTTTATAGCATTTCATTAAAATAAATGTTTCGACAATGCGTATACCAAGTTTCATTAAAATGCCATTGGTCCTAAAAAACTTTAAGCATTTGAAATTTTGACCCCTTAATTCTTTTGAGTAGTTAATAAAATTAGACTAAACCATCTCACATAACAGCTGAGAAAAAAAATACAGGAAATAAAAATCGATTCGATGAACACCTACCTTAAAAATCTGAGAAATCACAAAGATACTTACTATTCCATATGGAAGGCAACCAAAAACATCTAAAAGAGCGATAATCCAGGTGCCACCACTAAGAACCTAAAATGGTTGAGCAAGAAACAGCAAGTAGAAGGCAGATGCCTTCGCAAACCACTTCGAAAAGGTATTTCAACCGAATGAACAACAAGTACAAAATGAAGCACTGTGTGACGAACATGGAAGACAGGAAGAAGAAATAAAATTGGTCACGCCACGAGAAGTGGCAAAAGAAATTAAAGAAAACCTAAATCCGAAGAAAGCTCCAGGATTTGATTTAATAACAGGGAAAGTATTGAAACACCTACCTAGAAAAGAGATACTAAAACTAACTAACAATAAATGCAGCATTTCGACTAATATACGTATGTATGTATGTACGTATGTACCGAACGTATGAAAGGTAGCCGACGTCATAATGATACAGAAGCCAGGAAAACCTCCGAATGAAACAGCATCATATCGACCCATCTCGCTCTTATCGATAATTTCAAAGCTATTTGAAAAACTATTACCCAAAACGCTCAAACCAATAATAGAAAGAAAAGAACTGATACCAACACACACCAGTTTGGATTCCGAAACCAACATTCAGCTGTAGAGTAAGTTCACACAGTAATAAACACCACAGAGAAAAGTCTTGAGGAGAAAAAAGTCAGCTTAGCAATCTTCTTAGATGTTGTCCAGGCTTTTGATAAAGTATGGCATCAAAGAGTAAATCATAAACTAGAAAAAAAATCTGCCTAAAGAATTTGCTGATCTTCTGAAGTCTTACATCGCAAACAGACTATTCAGAGTCAAACAAGAGGAATACTTCGACTTATATGAAATTAAGGCAGGAGTACCACAAGGCAGTGTACTGGGGCCAATACTATACTTATTGTACACCAACGACATCCCGTCAACCAATGAGATAACAATAGCCACGTTCGCAGACGACGCTGCAATACTAGCGGTAGGTGAAAGAACTGAAGAAACGGCAGAAACGTTACAAGCTACAAACCAGGTGGACAGATGGGCAAATCGATGAAAAATAAAACTAAACGATAGCAACTCGGCAATTTCGCAAACAAGAAGGATGATGATGTGCCAGTGACACTCAGCAACAACATCATCCTGCATGCTAAGACAGCTAAGTATCTTGGAATTAACTTGGATGCCACACTACGATGGAAAGAGCATATAAAGAAGAAAAGCGAAGAACTAAATGTAAAATATAGGAAAACGTATTGGCTACTGGGAAGAATCTCACAACTTTCAATACACAACAAGTTACTTCTGTACAATCAAATTTTAAAACCAGTATGGAAATACGGTTGTCAACTTTGGGGCTGCGCCAACGAAACTACCATTAAACAAATTCAAAATTTCCAGAACAAAGTGCTGGGGAATATCGTAGATGCACCCTGGTACGCTCGAAACAGTGATATCCACGGGGATTTAGGGATAAAAACCGTGACGGAAGAAACAAAGGACCTTGCTCATGCAAGCATGAGACCAGGCTTCATCACCACGTAAACGTCGACGCAATCCAACTCCTCGGCAATACAGATCTGGTGAGAAGGCTCAAGAGGACCAAACCATTTGAGCTAGTGTAAAGAGACGTAATAGTATCAGTAAAAAAAGCAGAGCAAAGTGAAGTGGTTCATCATCAACAGCCTTTCCGTCCCGCTGCTAGGCATCGGGCTCTTCTGTGTCACGTGTTCTTCCTCGGCGCTAAGGTAGAAACACGGGGGACCTACAGTTTAACGTCGAATCTGAACGACAGAAATTCCAGAGAAGTGGTAACACACAAAAAGTGTTGTAAGACAGAACTCAGACACCAGCGGGTGAATTCTTAGCATAACCATTTAGTTAAATTAAGTTAGATCAAAATTGTTGGTTAGTTTTTTAGACTAGTAGCGATGTAAAAGTTACAAAATAAAAAAAAATTACAATGTGCACATACGGAACGATGAAAATCCTCATGCAATAGTTGAGACACGTCATCAAATGGGTTTTTCTATTCACGTTTCGGCTGGAGTTACAGGAGATCAATTATTAGGACCCATTTTTATTCCCCACAATCTAACAGGAGTTGCATTCCTTCAGTTCCTACGAAACGAATTGGAAGGAATATTTGATGACATGGCTATACAAACTCGTCTACATGCGTATTTTATGCATGACGGAGCACCTGCATATTATTCCGTAGAAAAACACTACTTAAGCGAAACATTCGGCAATTACTGGATTGGGCGAGGTGGTCCTGTGCTGTGGCCGCCTCGCTCACCAGATCTGAATCTACTTGATTTGGCATATAGGGTTATCTAAAACAATTAGTTTACTCTGAACCTATTCCAGACTCAGACGATTTAAGAAATAAAATTAACTTTGAATTTAGTTAGACAAGCGGATTTGTCAACGAATACGAAGCCCTTTCAGGAGAAGCAAAAGAAATGTAAAAAATCAACTTATTTGAATATGACAACTGAGGTACATCAAAAGAGCTAAAGCTTCGTACACAAACCAACAAACACAAAATATCCCAGGTGTTCCAGTCCAAGTCACAACGCAGTACGTGATTTTCCAAAAATGCCATGATTTTTTATTCCACAGTATAATTTTCATGGAAGTACGTCAAGGTTTTCGATGTAATTTGCTGGCTAATATTAGTAGAAACATACATACAGAGTATTTCATGTTTAGTAGTATAACGTTGAGATCTCAGAAAGTGTAGGAGATATAACTTTGGTTAATGTTTTTACAAGTAATGCAGTCAAGGCAGGCTGACTTAAAAAGGTTTTTATTAGACGCTATTAAATTCCATAAAAATGGGTTTATAAATAATAACCTATATACCCACAATTAGATTATCAGGAATTTAAATTGTAAATGCCTGATTTCAATAAATTATTAGTTTTGACTTGGCCTTGATAATACAAATTAATTACTAACATGAACTAACAATAATAATTTTACACATTTGTGATGACAAACATAAATTCGATGTACTAGAAGCTTTTCAAATTTGGAAGTACTCCCACATTGAACCTTTGGAATAAAAGATAAAGCGTAAGTTAAAACACCGACATCCCATGTGTTGCTACTGTAACTATAACAGATTCTGTTGTTTACCTTGTATTGCTTTTCATAATGACGTTTTAAATAAATTGTAATATTACAGATTCCCATAAATAGGTAGATAGATACATACAGGGTGTCGCAACTAAAACTGTTCGCTGTGAATAACTTTGTAAATGATTAAATTGAAAAACAATCGGTGAGACAAGTCAACAATAGTTTGAAGGGGGCCATCGTTTACCATGTAAGTCATCTATCCTACTTCATCTCCCTGGCCGCTACCACCATCAACCCCAAAATTTTAAATGACAAGGGATGTCGAGTGAAAAGTTTTTTATTCTTTGTACACTACAATTTTGTGCAATTCTAAATTTCGGAAGCGTATGGAAACGTTAAATTAAATAAATTCTAAAAAGAGTTCAGGTTATTAACTACCTGGAGCTACTTGAAAATACAGTAAATCATAAGATTACTGAAATACTTAAAGCAGATACGAATCTGTTCGAACATAAATTATTCTTTCAGAACGATGGAGTTCCTCCTCATGATGTTACCTTAATCAGACAGTTTCTGGATCACACATTTCCTGGGCAATGAATCGGCAAAAGAGGTCCTGTAGAGTGGCCAGCCAGGTCTCTTGACCTCACCCCACTAGATACCTTTCTGTGGGTTCGCCACAAAACAAAGATCTATGCTGCACAACGAAATTCTCGGGAAGAATTAAGAGCCACATTAATCAGAACTGTCGTGCATTAACGCCCAAAATTATAAATAATATACCAAATTGTTTTAAAAATCGATTGTACTATTGTATGGAAGTTGATGGTGGCCACTTTGGATATTTAATAAAACAACCCGAAAACTTTTATATTTTTTAATTTAACCTTTTGCATACGCATGCGAATTCTCAAAATGCCATATCTCAAATACGAATCGACAGCATTGCAAAAACGTTTCAGATTGTGTGAAGAGCAGAATATCCTTTCAGATGACGTATCACTCACCAATTTTGGGGTTGGTGGTGGTGGGCTGTTTTAGTTAGGACACCCTACATATAAATATAGCAGGACTAGAACACATCATTGACAACTTATTTGTCCCATTGCTGGGCATCGGCATCTTCTCTGTCACGTGTTTCTCCTCGGCGCTAAGTTAGAAACACGGGGGACCTACAGTTTAACGTCGAATCCGAACAACAGAAATTCCAGAGAAGGTTTTTAGCATTAAGATCCCACGGTTGCAAGCCGGATTGGAAAATTGTGTGAGGTGGTTGCAGACAAGATTTTTATCAATCTCCATAGTAATGTTTATATTTCGAAACCAAGCCAGAATCGACGTTTTACTTAGAAAGCGGGCGCTCTACCAACTGAGCTACCACCACACTACGCATACTACACAGATATGAAGGAAATATACAAACAAACAAAAATGGAAGGGTTACTGCAGCTATTTAGGTAATTGATAGTGAACAATAGATCGAATATTGTAAAGAACTCTGGATGACAGAAGATGACGTATAAGAGACATGACTAGATGAAGGTACAGTGAACTAGAAATTGTAGTGTTACAGATAGCATTGCAACAAACAAAAAAATAAGAAAGCTACTGGAAGTGATAATATAAAAGTCATGCCAGAAGTAAAGCAAAGATTACTCGATCATCAATATATACTGTAGAAAACAAATTACTCCAAAAGAATTGGCAACATCAATAGTAAACCCCATATGTAAGCCGGGAAATAAAACCAATTGCAACAATTACAGATGAATAAACCTATTCTCAGTGTGGTTTACAAGATTTATATCATAATCATAAAAAATAGACCAACGCTAATAATGGAACACATACTACAAGAAGAACAATCAGGTTTTCGAAAGAGGCAGAAGTTGTTTAGATAACCGGGGTGCATAATCCGACAATCGAGAATAGAAGAGAATTCAACAAAGAAACCTACGTCACCATTATAATCTGTTAAAAAATTTTATGGAACAATCTAAAAGAAAAAGGAATACCAACACATTCAATAGGTTCAAGTTATATATACAACGTGAACCAAAAAAAAACGTACCCCTGCTTCAAGTGTGTAATCTACACATACATTGAAGACGAAAAATCAAATAACATTTTTCTCTAAAATGTATGGCTATAAAGTTACGGCCCCTCAAAGTTGAATTTTGAAAATCGTTTTTCGCAAATAACTCGAAAACCTTTAGGAATTTCAAAATACTCTTCCCGTTGAAAAATATTTCTTTTTTGATGAGGATTTTTCTGGTTTGGTTGGATTTTCCATGAATAGACTGGAAGTATTAGTTTTCACATTGTTCCCTTAGACTTTCTATTCCAACTTTTATATGTGTGATTGTTTACGTATTTTGAAAAAGAATAATTATCGGTATTCCAATTCCGAAATGGCAGATATGCACATAATGTATTGCAGAGCTTTTGGGAATTGTGCTGAAGCTGTTCGTTTGTATTCCCAGGCATTTCCAAATCGGCGAATACCGAATAAAAAAACGTACGCCAATATTGACCGGTGTCTGCGTGAAAGTGGTAAATTTTGTCAATTTACAAAAATTCTATTCTTATGGGGTACCTACTTACAGGTTGTTTTAAGCCATCGAATGTTTGATGTTAGCCAAAGAACAGTTCATAGCTTAATACAGGAAAATGGCTTGCACCCGTATCATTATCAACGACTACAGGGAATATTACCAGAAGACTATCAGCAAAGAGTCAAATTCTGCAGATGGTTACTTCGTGAGCAAGAAAGGGATCCTGGTTTTATTGGACAGATCTTGTGGACATTTTAGTATCCATACCATGCACCAATGGACCTATAAAAACCCTCATGCAGTGTACCAAACAAATCATAAAGTTCGGTTTGCTGTTAATGTGTGGGGTGGTATTATTGGTAATAGACTTCTAGAACCACACATTTTGTCTGATCGCCTAAACGCGAATAATTTTGTTGAATTCTTAGGCACCGATTTTAGCGATCTGTTAGATGATGTACAATTAGATTTAAGAAGAAATATGTTTTTTCAAATGGACGGGGCACCAGCACACTGGGGAATTCAAACACGAGAATGGTTAAATCATGAATTTCCAGAACGATGGATTGGTCGTGACGGTCCATTACTTTGGACACCAAGAAGCCCAGATTTAATCAGTCTTGATTTTTTTTTGTGGGGAACATTAAAAGCATTTGTGTGTGCAGTAGAAACTGATACTCGAGAGCAACTTCAGCAACGAATAAATGAAGCAGTTATAATGATTCGACAAAACAATATGCCTCAAAATCTAGAAGGGAGCGTAATACGTAGGTGTATGAAATGCATAGAAGTTGGGGGGTAGCCACTTTGAGCAATTGCTGTAATTTACAAAATAAGAAACTTAAAACGTAGCCGATATTTCCTTCCTAGTTATGTACTGTTAATTCAAAAATGCAAGTAGCACATTAATATTAGAATATTACCACGAAGGAGGTCTAGTATGCCTGTATACAATCTCCTTAGGTTCCATCTCGGGTTCCATATTAAATCAAGTGCGTTGCTATGTGAATCGCAGGCGACTTAACACACAGTTCGGTACGACGCACCATTACAGTGTTACGAAGTTTACAAAACTTTAAGAATTCTTCAAAAACTAAACGTTTACGTGCAAAATGCCTGTAGAATGTTTTGCTCAGTTTTAGATGCAGAATCGCGTGATGTAAATCTTTTCCGCCATTTACGATTCGCCCTGTATGACGAAATTAGAGAGCCCAAACGGTTATCGCAAATGGTAAACCAACGTATATTAAAATACTTCGGACATATAACATGCAGGGAAGATGAAGGTCTAGGGAGACTAATAGTACAACGGAAAATGAAGGGATTAAGAGCAAAAGGTCGATCCCCAAAAAGCTGGACGGATCAAGTCAAGACAATGACCAATATTTCCACGCAACAAGCCACGCGAGAAGTAACAGAGGAAGATGGCGCGAGATAGTTCGAAGGATAGGAAATACAAACAACAGCGCCAACTAGAAGAAGGGAGCCATGGATCACGACTCATCGGCAAAGATGAAAAAAGAAGAAGAAGAAAGAATATATGTATACGAGGGTTGCCTTTTATGTTTCGGGATTGGGCAACCCTAGTGCTGCCATCTGGCAACTGACGTCTCTATCGTAAGTTTGATATTTTTGACGGTATACGTACTCAGAACGTTTTGACTTACGAGCGCTATTTGTGTTGTTTACAGTAACTTGAAAAATTCATATCGGCCAAAAAATGGAATTAAATCGTGAACATTTTCGTGCGATTATTTTTTACAACTTTCGACTTGATTAACTCAACAACAGTGCAGCGATGAACTTAATTCGATTTTTGGCGATGAAGCACCATCAAGGACCAGTGTTTATCGATGGTTTACCGAATTCAATCGTGGCCGTAGTTCGCTAACGACGAATTTCGCGAAGGTCGTCCAAAATCGGTTGTTGTTCCGAAAAACATTGATACGGTGCGTGAACTGATACTGCAAGATCGTCATGTGTCTTATCGTGAGATTGAGGTATCCTTGGAGATTAGTGGGACCAGCATACATTCAATATTGCATGAACATTTGGCCGTAAAAAAGATTTGTTCGCGTTGGATCCCACATAATTTGACAATCGCTCAAAAACAAGCTCGTATCAATTGGTCGCAAGGAATGCTCAAACAATTCGATCGCGGTGCTTCAAAACATGTGTATGACATCGTGACAGGTGACGAATCATGGATCTACGCGTATGAGCCCGAAAGTAAACAGCAGTCGACAGTACGGGTCTTCCAAGGCGAGCCAAACCCAACAAAAAGTCGTTCGAAGAAAATGGTCGCCTATTTTTTCGGAAAAACTGGACATGTCTCAACCGTACCATTGGTGCAACGTAGAACGGTCAATTCTGAATGATACACAACCATTTGTTTGCCACAAGTCTCCGGAGAAATAAGGAAAACCAACCGCCGAAGACGGATCATTTTCCACCACGACAATGCGAGCTCTCACACATCGGCTCGAACAAGTGACTTTTTGAGCACTCAAAACGTCGATTTGATGAGTCATCCGCCGTATAGTCCTGATTTGGCACCTAATGACCTCTTTTTATTCCCGAACATCCAAAATAAATTGCGAAGTCAACGACTTTCGACACCTGAAGAAGCGGTTGATGCGTTCAAAATGCATGTTTTGGAGATATCTCAATCGGAGTGGAAAAAGTGCTTCGAAAATTGGTTCACACGCATGGAAAAGTGTATTGATCTTCATGGAGAATATTTTGAAAAACAATAAAGCTATTTTCAATGATAAATATTTGTTTTCGTTCTCTAATCCCGAAATATAAAAGACAACCCCCATATTAGGTCATCAATATAATAACTGACACAAGGCAGAATATGTCAACAAAGATATAATTTTTAATTACATAACAACACTTCTGTTGGCGGGGACCACATAATAATAATATCTTAAAATTATTTACACAAAGCAAAAAATTCCACGGAAATTTATTTTATGAAGCTATAGGTATTGCGAAGGTGCAAATAAATGGAGCAAATTTCAATACCTTAAAATCTTATTCAATCATCAGAAGAAGATCTAATTAAAGCCGATAAATTGTTACAGCAGCATTATCAAAATGCTTTATTAATAAAATTGCCATTTTAATTAACCAATGAAGTAGATTTTATTTGAAATGAGATTACAGACACGGCAACAATAATATAGTTAACCAAGAATCTTCTAATAAAAACAGTTGGAGAGTGAGATGTTTCTGCTGGTAATACAGAAATATTACTTTTGTAGGCAGTAGCAATTACTTCGGCAGAAAAATTCTCCAGTAAACTGATTATAAAATTATTTAAGAACTACTGACTCAGGAATGTCTTCAAGATCTTTCAATTTTGGCAATAGACAATAAAAATAGGGAAAAATTACATTTAGAAATACTGATTTCTTAATTTGTTAATAAAAAGCAAGGAAACTTTAAATATAAAAATGAAACATTGTTTGTATTTTGTAATACATATTTCTAATAAATTATTAACATTGAATGATAGATTATCAGAGATTTAAACAATAGTTTTTTTCCTATTGTTCTGTTTATAGCATAATTTAACTGTTTGTTGTAATACTTTTGTTATCTAATGTTTGCAATAAAATATATACAGGCTGATTCTAAATATATGCAAAAACTTTTAACAATGTATAGCTGATGTTATTGACCACCCAAATCAAATAGTAATTTTTTTAGATTCGACACCGTTATGGACAATTTTTTTTACATCAGTTCACTAACATAATAGCACCTTTTTTGTTTCTTTTCTGATTTAGACAATCTTTGTTGATTTGGAAAAACAGTCTAAGATTAATTTGCAGTGGAGAAAAATGTACAACTGAGTATTAAAGGTGGACGAAATATGACCCAGGTGCGAAAATATGGATTTAAAAATTTGTAAATCAGGTGTATATCTTGAAAACGAGATCATAAACCATAGTTTTTTGCAGCTTCTGAACTAGTTAGTATTCAACTTTAAAAAGACTTCACAGATTCTTTTTCGAAAATTCAATATTTAAAGAGTTACTATTTAACAGGGTTTCGAATAGAAATGACAATTTAAATACATATACCTAATTCACAAATTATGGTGTCCGGTGAAAATCCCGAAACAAAAATCCAGAATCAAAAATCTCGAAAGACAAAATCTCGAATGACAAAAATCTCGAATGACAAAAATCTCGAATCAAAAATCTCGAAAGACAAAATCCCGAAAATAAAAAACTCGAATGACAAAAATCTCGAAAGACAAAA